>JAUMHA010426737.1:0-10097 GCA_032359765.1 Saxidomus gigantea | reverse complement strand
ATAAATAAGAATCAAAAACAAAGAAAAGTAATCATTAATCATGATTACTTGCATTGAAAGTAATCATAAGTAATCGATTACTTCAAAATTATGCAGTAATCATGAAGTAATCGATTACTGAAAAAAAGCAAAATAATCATAATTTAATCGATTACTTTTTCAAGTAATCGACCCCATGTCTGCTTCCAGGTTGTTTAGGTCGTCTTGAAGGAATGTCTCTTGCTGAGTGTATTTCTCGGTTGATGATGCAGGTATCAGCAAGAGTCGGACATTTGAACAGACACTGGAGGGGAGGTCGTTTATAAAGAGGAGAAATAGAATAGGTCTTAAAACGGAATCTTGGGGACGCCTGAATTTTACAGTGGCTTCTGATGATGCTTCCCCATCAACTACTACTTGTTGAGTTCTGTTGCTAAGAAAAGCCTGAAATCACATGTAAATATTTCCCCTGGTCGCATAAAATGAAAGTTTGTGAAGGAGTCTCCTATGATCAAGAGTGTTACTGACAACAATATGTTCAAGTAGTTTGCATGCGATACATGTTAAAGACACAGGACGATAGTTACTTGCTTTAAACTTTTTACCTTTTTTAAATACAGGGGTGACATTTGCCTGATTCCATTCCGCTGGTACAAGTCCAGCTAGTAATGTTTTATTGAAAAGAATAGTGAAAATTGGTGCAATTTCTTTGGCACATTCTTTAAGTAGCCTGGGTTTTATAGTATTAGGCCCTGCTGCCTTGTGAGGGTTTAAACCTTTCAATAATTTAAAAACACCATTTTCAGTAACATATATATTTTGCATATCATATAAGGACTACCACCTAGGTCAGGGAGATTTGAGTTGTCTGGTTTTGTAAAGACAGAGGAAAATTGCCGATTTAATATATCGGCTATGTCTTTAGAATTTGACTTTAAAATACCTTCATCCCTAAGTGGGGCAACTCCACGTGAATATTTTTTAAGGCTTTTAATCAAACCCTAAAACTTCTTGGTTGTTCCATATTTATGTTCTGAAGCTTTCAATTTTTTTAGATGTGCTTTTTTACCTTTTTTGACCTTAGCATATAGCCTATCCCTTTTCTTAATTAATTTCTTTGTATCAGTATTCATCCATGGAAGATACAATATCTATAGTCAAAGATAAGTCAATTCAGTGGCAACAGCTGATATAATTATAAAATTAGACGAGACTTACCTGGTAAGTGAAAGTATAATTTGAATTACATGAGTTGTAAATAAAAGGAGATCTTAAATGAGTATGTTACTTGGCGCATGCGAATCAGTCTTTAAAAATTGATATTTGCTGATTTTTTTCCAAAATAGATAGATTGCAGTAAATAATGCCGACAGCTATCTCAAACTAGGACTGTAACAAGACATTATTCCAATTTCTCTTTAATAATTGTTTTGAATACTATGAGTAAAGGGTGGGTAGGCAGTGATTTTAGATCTCTTTTTATTTACAACTCATATTATTCAAATTATACTTCAAATTACCTGGTAAGTCCCGTCTAATTTTATAATTGAAAACTCAGAAAATATCAGAAATACGAGACAACCGGTAACTTAAAGTAATAAGAAATACCACGTACTATGGTATTACCTTAATCTTTCACACATATATCCAATCAACTCACTATAACCTGCATTCAATATGCATACTTATAAATCTGCAGGATATCTGTTTCAAATGTTGTATTAGAGCTTACAGCTTACTGTAATATTTGTTAAAAGCTCCTAGGTTCCACCATCCAGCCGCTTTTATAATATCTTAAATAGATACACCATTTTCTCTGGCCTTTGAAGTTGATGTCGCTCGAAAATTATGCGGCCCGTACAAGTTTATGTTATTTCAAGCGTGAAACATTGCTATCTTAGTCCATCTTGCTACTGTATCCTTAGATACCGGTTTATAAGGATTGATGTAACTGATTAGTAATTTTGTTTCCCTATCATTCCTAAGATGCTTAGTACGTCTCAAATAGTATTTAATAATAAAATACACACACAAGCGCCTGTCTGGCGGATTAGCTTTAATACGCATTTTCACCTGGACGACTTTTCTTAAGTAGTCCAGCAACCCAAAAAACAAATTCAGAATTAAACTTTCTTAGTGAATTCAAAGTCAACAAATGAATAGTATGAATACGAATTTGTTTGTGAGAGCCATCAACTTTACCATTTTTAAATTTTGATATTTTTATGTTTCACAGGGGATAGTTTCCTCAGATATTTGAGCACTAATTTCACATCACAATCGTCTGAATAATGTGCTTTTGGTGGTCTGATGTTTTAAACTCCTTTCAGAAAAAGAACAACTAATGGATGATTTCCAGCTATAATTAGCTAGATTACAGACCAATACCGTATGCTGACAATGATGATCTTTCCGCATTCAACACACTATAACCTTATCCCTTCTCATATAGTTCTATTAAAAATTCAAAGACATTGTTTACAGAGAAGGATTTTTCACTTTTGTGTTTACTTATATAGGATTGGCACTCTCTTCTTATGGACCTTCGCCATGAGGCAACAAGAATAGCGGTTGCTTTGCTTGATAAACCTCTGTTTCTTAACGAATTCCTGAAACACGACATGCTTTTAGACTCATCTTCCCCTAGAGTGGATGCTTCTGTTCCAAGTGTTGGAGAGTCAGCAGACTCTTGCTTTTTGGTATTATTCTTGGATTGTCCACTCACTTACCTAACAGAACTGGAAACCATGACTGTATTCCACAGTGGTACAGGAAAAAGATATGAACATTCAAACACACTCAAATAAATACTAAATGCATTTATGTATGTTGAACCTGGGTCTGGTCGGAAAAAACAATACAGATCTACATCCATTCCCGGCAATTTAGCAATTTCTAACTATATTTTTTTCTTCCATATTATAAAAGTGATATTCCTAAGGCAGATGAGACTAATAAGGTTCAATACCATCAATGAATTCTATATGGCAATGTTTAACAATGTCTTAAACAAACGGATCAGAAGTAATTTTTTCCCATTCAGAAACAAAAAGTTCCAATCTGCCAGCTGCGAAAAATGGATATTACTGATTTGTTTCATTTACTTCCGTTTTTTGGATCGCTCGGTGGTCCAGCTGAAGCTGCACCAAAATTGCAAAAACCACTACCATATGGATGTCGACGACCCCCTCGGAACTGGCCCTACCAAATCAACCTCTGAAACGATCTCTAAACATGTGACCCTGTTGCATTATGTTTCCCATTTTGTATTCAATTCCTTTTGTTGTTTTCGAGACATCATCTTCAACAAGTTCCTCCGAAAACAGTAGTAAGTGTGAGCACAAGTGAGTATACTAAGATCTTAATTCAGATCTCAGCGTATACAAGCGTTAAGCTTATTACTCAATCGTGAATATTGTTATAAGATATTGTATTTGTACATGCGTTTATATGCGAATAAATAATGTTTAAACTAATTCAGGGCTCAGAAAATCCCTTCTAGTCATATTTATCTGGTAATTTGCATGACTTTATTTAACAAAGGTTACATATAAGACACATCATGAATACAAATAATTCAAAACATAGCTCATTTTCATATAGCCTTCACAATAAAAATAATAATACAGTTATTAAAATCATACAGAATACATATAGTCAATAGTCATAAAAATAAAGCCTATTTGATATAAACAGTGCATCGATTATAAACTCACAATCATAAAACACACTCTCTATGACAGACACTCAAATAAATATATAATCATTGACATTTAAAGAAAAAGTTTACTGAAGGCTCATCTTTAAAATGAATACATGAATTTCTAAGCTTTGTTGTGGATATATTTTGTATTATGTTTTGTTGAAAGATTTTGTGTCTAATGTTCTTTATTCCGTTGGGATATCAGTCCACAATTTTATGCCATTTGTATGATTAAGATTTTTGGTATAAGTTTGTTCTAGGTTTCTTTTGTAAAATAAGATCCTTGCGTTTTAAAGAACGCAGATTGTACGAGTCATTTTGGCAAAAGGTTATTATTGCTGACAAATAGTTTGGAGCCATATTATTTAATATTTATAAACGAGCAGTGCAGCATGATATTTGCACCTATCAGAAAAAGAAAAAAACACAAGCCTTAACTACAGACGTTTCAATATCCTGAAGCTTTTGATCACTAGACCTGGATTTACTTTAGATCACATCCAAAATTAGTTTGTTCAACCTAATTTAGAACTTCACAATTTCCAGGTCGAGCAGAACTCTGGACTTTCACAATTTTGTCATATTGATCCTCGCTGATACCCTTGCGGAACAATTGCGTTACATTCTCCACTAAAACGGTATCAATATCGTCACTACAAATTTCCTTGGGTTTGAACTTAATTGATAAACAAGCAAACCGTCTAGCTACATTATTATTACTGTCAGTACTAAGGTTCAGATCGGAATATGTAGGACCTACGGTCATCGATCAATTTGGTACAGGGGTACCCCACTCTGTCTCAAAGTCCTCACAGTCTGAATACTGATCACACTTATTAAAAAGTGTTTTCAATGTGATCTATACGATTTACCTCAACTTAACTGCGAACTCTGAATAGATTTGAGACACTCGAGAATTGCGTCAGTTTGCTATTCGGCGGCGGGTTCGATTATTCGTTTCCCCTAACATCGTAAGGTACAACTTCACCGATCTATCGGTGGTGTTAGACCTGGATGGGCATGTTTATCTACTTCCGACCGAAACAAATCGAAGAAAATTACCTGTTTGTTTGATTTTAAGAGCTGATTTTATAATTTTAACCCGAGAAATATCCACAATGAAGCTCATAAGTTCTCTAGTGGTAGTGCTGTTGTGTAGTATACGTGCCAGCGAGTGTATTTTTGGCGTTGATTTTTTTGCAGAATACCCCACCCACCATATTTACAATACGGACTATCCTGTCATTTCTATGGGAAACCTATCATTTTATGAGAGCTTTGTGACAAGTAATAATGCAAACGTGAAGAAGCAGACACTTGTATCAATTAAATCCAGCTATACTAAGAACTTTTTACCTATATGCTTTTTATTGTGTGGCGATACTCATCCATGTCCGGGGCCTGTAATGCAGAACTCTACATCATATCATAGTGCAGATATACACTTGGAGGCACTTGTAACTGTGCAGTTTTCAATCCCTTATAACTTTTAAGTTCATTTGTATTTTTGAACGACATTTTCTGTATTTTCTATCAAGTACATATATAATGTAATCTGCTATTTAAATTTCACGGTTCAGTGAAAATTGTTCATTGAGCTTTGAAAATTACAATTCAGCAAATTGCACGAGAAAATGGTGCAACGACGAGAAATATAATTGCATGTTATTTACTTTTACGACCCATATAACCAAAAAACACAAAATGAGACGGATGTCTATTCTACAAAGGGGAATGGCCGTCGGACTTATCAACGCTGGAGTTCCGCAGTCACAGATAAGTTTCAATTTGAATGTGTTAACTTATATTTTAATGATTAAACGGATTTTATAATGTTAATCAATCGAGCGTCACCCTAAATTAAAATTATCACACATTTTGTTATAAAGAGTGTATCCGTTTTTTATCCGCAGGTTGCGAGGCGAATGGGAGTACACCGCAATACCATCAGAGCGCTGATAGTAAAGTACAGAGCTACAGGTGTCATAGATAACCTTCAACGCCGGCAACGTGAACGTGTTACAAGTGTCGTACAGGACCAGCAGATGGTACGGCTCCACCGTCAGCAGAGACGACGCACTGCTGTTCAAACAGCTAGAGAAACACGCGGAACTCACAGGCGCTTGATATCTTCGAGAACCGTGCGGCGACGTCTTTTGGATATTGGTAACATGCGCTGTAGGCGACCATTCAAGGGCATTGTCCTTACGCAGAGACACAGGACCCAGAGAGACCGCTGGGTGCGGCGTTATCAAGCAGAATTGGGACTTGTACTTTTCACAGATGAAAAGAAGTTTACATGGTAACAATGGTCGTACATGAGTATATCGTGAAAGGGGAGAAAGTTTTATTGATGAAAATGTCATCGAACGTGACAGATACGGAGGGGGGTCAGTTATGATTTGGGCGGGGGTGTCCATGCACCACAAAACGAACGTAGTACTCATTGACGGCAATCTGAACGCGGCACGGTATCAGAACGAAATCATCCGAGCCGAGGTATTGTCCATGATGCAAAACAACCGTAGTATGAGGCTTGTACAGGACGTTGCCCCCTGTCACACCGCAAGAGCTACACTTACGTTGTTGCGTAATAATAACGTAAACGTACTTGACTGGCAATCCAAGTCCCCCGACTTGAATATTATGGAAAACCTTTGGAACGAACTCAATCGGCGGGTTAAAAGACATGGTCACATGCCCAGACCCTTCCCCAGCTGAGATCCAGGCTAGTACAGGAATGGACCAACATTTCCCAAAATTACAGTCATTGATACATGACGTCAATGCGACGACGTTGCCTAGCCGTCATAAACGCCAAGGGAGGGCATACACGTTATTATCCAATGGTAAAACAGTGCGATTAGAGCAGGAGCAGATTTTGTGAATTTGCACTCTAACGCAACGCTGACTTCAGTACTGTTGTTTTCTAAATTTTGATTATTATGCAATGACATATAATAAAATAGTATCACTCACTTCTTAACTTGATTTGTTGAAAATTTCAACAACATCTACTCAATAGATACTGAGATATGGGTATTTGTGTAACTGCACAGTTATCAGTGCCTCCAAGTGTAAATGCTTCAAAAAAAGGCCTTCACTTCATCCACTTAAATATTAAAAGTCGTCTTGAAAATTAGAAGTTCGTATATTATCCAGAAAAAAAATGCAGCATGTATCTGTTTATCGGAAGCTTTGCTGTCATGGTTCGATTGAGTGTAACAAACGGGCTAATTTATCAACAACGATCGACGTATTAAGAACGTACATTTATTCACACCAATACAGACGCTTGTCCTTGGTTACAAACCACTAAATGTTAAATTAACGTTACGTATCAATAAAAGTATATCAGCATCCCTTTTTTAATTTTTTTTTCTAACATTAATTACAACATTAAATGACAACAATTATGAAATAGTTATCAAATTATTAATAACAAATTTTCACTAGATAACTGCTGTAAGTTCAAACAACTTGACTAGAAACTTATATGACTAGAAAGTATTGTCCTTCACACAAATATTCCTATGTGACATTAAACGTAAAGTGCTCTGGCGTAAAAACAGTAACTTAGATCGTAAAGATCTATTTATGTTAGTTCCCAGCAGTCCGTATACAAATATTTTAAACAATTAACTGATTGAGGTTAGATCAATGTTCGTGATAAAAAAGGTCATACAAATTCAAATATATGCATCTGCAACCTTTCATAGGAAACAGAGTGAATAGTAACTGCACTGTAAAGGAACGATTTATATTAATAAAATAACACACATCACTCACTATCAGATAACCTTAGCAATGTGCAAGTTATATCACTATTCAAAACGGTCATATTGCATTATTGTAGTAAAATGTATAAAACATAGTTAATGCTTTGAAAAAATGTACGAAATGTACGAAATGAGTTATGGTTGTTAAATGTATATCACTATTCAAAACGGTCATATTGCATCATTGTAGTAAAATGTATAAAACATAGTTAATGCTTTGAAAACATGTACGAAATGTACAAAATGAGTTATGGTTGTTAAAGGTATATCACTATTCAAAACGGTCATATTGCATCATCGTAGTGAAATGTATAAAACATAGTTAATGCTTTGAAAACATGTACGAAATGTACGAAATGAGTTATGATTGTTAAATGCTCCTAGTAGCAGGTCAAAATGAAGCTCATCATATACAAATGATGATTATCTTTTTTTGACTAGGAACTTCTTCCCTAGCTCAATTCGACGGTATTTTCATGATAAAGCTTCGTTAGATAAGTCACTCTAAAATTTCAGGGGGTGCTTAACTTTTTTCTTTGTTTATATTTAAAACAGTGACGTGTTTATCCCAAATATATCATTTTAAACACTGTATCAGTTATATTGTGTATTTTAATATGTCACTTACAGAAAATTTCAATTAATATTTCTTGTCACTCGGCTAGAAAGAGAGATAGTAGGGAAATCAATCAGACTCCTACTCCACGTGTTTAATGCAGAACTACTAGCTATAATTAGTAGCCCTGATTGTTAAATACTGTAATATTAAAATATTAGGGAGAACCCATTTGAATGAGCAACTTATTAATTCGTAAGTGTTGTTGATGGTACTATTGAGTTTAAAATGAGGTGTTTGTACTTCTAAATTAATTCTAATAAGGCATCATGTGTGTGATATAATATTTATGTTTATAACATATCGACAACAAAATTTTTAAGATACTGTTCTTGTTATTTAAAAGATAAAACAAGTGATTCCATGATAATTTAAAATATTTGATATGCGAACAATGGAGGAAAAGTGATAAGGAAATATTCGTGAGCAATCGGCAATTTCTTGGAAGCATTGAAGAAATACACTTGTTGTATTACATTGTAAATAAAGTTAAATAATGAGGCCATTTTCAAAATACTTGTTTTTGTCCATAGTCTCATTGATGATACATTTAAGTTTATATTCCGTCCTCAGAAAACGTACCTCGTATACATATCACGTACCCCAGAGATATGTAAACGGTAAAGAATTTACGTTACATACTGAAAATACAACAAATCAGTTGGGAATTAGCGAATCTACGGTAAGCTAAACTGTTGTATACTTTTGTATTAGTATATCATAAAAGATCAGTTACTTGAAGGTATATAAAAAAGCTTCATTTCAAGCAGACAAGATTATCCGGATAACATATACAAAATGAAAGCGACAGAAGTATTACAGTAAACGTTGAAAAATTGAAAGTAACCGACCTAAATAGTTAAAGATACATTTTGATGAAAATTTCTACGTTTGCATAAAATAATGTGTAATTTTACAGAAACTTTTATCATATCAGTGTAATTCATTATAAACTCTTTTGTAAAAGAAAGTATTAAATGTGAACATTTTGTGTTGGTGTCCTCCAGTGAGACCTAGACATAGAAAGGGTAATATGAACACATAATTTGTTTATATTTACTGTAAATTTCGGAAACTGTTAATATACAACAAAGGGTCGATCTTAATGGTCGATCTATAGGCCTCTGGTAAATCCATATCTTAAGGTAAGTAATGCTAATTAGTATTCTAATATGCCTGTGATATAATTCTTTAGTGAATTCGAGTGCTTGATTAAAGTAATCGGACAAGTAGGCGAAGTTTCTGACATTGAAGTAGCTCCATCCGACTTTTCTAAAATAATCTTACGCAAAAAAATAAAATAAAGAAATAAAAGTAATATCTGTATAAATACATCAGTCGCATGCAATAGTTGTGATTAATAACCTTAATATCATTTTTCATTTCGACAGTTAAGATTTAGAATAGCTTCACCTTGTTTTCCCTTAAAAAGGCAACTAAAATTCAGGATTTATCGTGTTCCAGTGTTTTGATTCTGAGAGACAAAACAATGAATGAAAACTTTTACGTCATTACATAGACGTCATTGCTTCACGTTAAAACGTTGTACAGTTCAGTTTAGCGGAACGCATTTAAATCGATTGTCTGCATTGTTAGGTTCTTAATCTGACGTCTTCTGCCACTGCGAAAAAGGTGGATATACGGGAGTGTACGGGCCCGTATTTTTCGAATATACGGGATTGTACGGGACGTATTTGCATAATATACGGACCTCGTACACGTATCCGTATATTGAACATATGGTATATGGGAATTCCGTACACTTTCCACACATATACGGACATCCGTATATTTCAAAAATATATGTATGTATACTTCTAGTACATTTCAAATATACGGAAATTTTAAAATAATGTATTAGAAAAAGTTTTTGTTAGCTCGTCTGATTTTTGAAAATAATGACGAGCTATTGTCATCACTTGAGTGTCGTCGTCGTCGTCGTAGTCGTTGTCGTCGGCGTTGGTTAAGTTTTGCGTTTAGGTCACTTACATGGAAACTATCAAAGCTATCATTTTGAAAC
>JAUMHA010426726.1:0-10097 GCA_032359765.1 Saxidomus gigantea | reverse complement strand
TATGTTGAAACTCATACCATACATTTTTTCATACTTTTCTGTAAATTTGATGTATCTATGTTATATTGAACCGCCTCCGTACATTGTGGCGATGAACGTTGTAATATTTATGCCAATAAACTATTTGACTTTGACTTGACTATTAATTTTTTGACAGGTTCATGGCTGTCCCAAGAGAGATAGGCAAAATGATATTATCAGATCATACATGAAATCAGTGGAAGATAACATTTTTGAAAAATATGTGTTACGTGTATTACAAATCTTAAGTCACATTAATAGTGCTTTTTTTTTAATTTGTGTTGATGATCAGTTTGGTTTTGTCTTCTGTCTCTGTTTCCTGTCCATAGACACTAACATATGAAAACAAAGAACAGTAGTTAAATATTTTACTAGATACATACTCTCTCAAATAGATATGACTTTTCACAAAATTGAATACATTATTTTGTAATGATATAAAACTTTTAACTTTTTTCTTTACCTTGTCTATCTCCTACATGATAACACAAAAGCAACAAATTTGTTTTCCTTTATTTATTAAATAGTGTAAAATGGGAATATTAAATAAAACATTGTGCACCTTTTCTATAATGTCACAATGAGTAGAAGGTTGCATAGTCCATTTCAGCCCACACCCAGCCATAATTAGCATCTATCAGATGTACTGTGCATCGTTATTTACATGACACACACACATTCAAGTCTTTTTTATTTTTCGTTATTTTACGCAATAAGTTAGCCAAATGTTGTAAACATCCCTGACACAGTTCAGTCCAAGTGATTTCATTATCTATTTGCTATGTTATGAGGCATTCAATGGTAATTGTGTATCAGCGATTATCCTTTATTGCGCAGTAGAAACTTATAATTCACACTATCTATAGTATATGATGATAACACCGAACATTTATTAAAGCAACTTTAATACAGCTGATACGTTTGTTTGAAAATGTTCAAACATGTTATTATTAAGATATCGATGAAAAATATACAAGTAGAAAAAACATAGGTGAGACCAAAAAGGTGCATCTACGATAAAAGATAACCTTATGACACAAATTCATACTTGTTGACAATGATTCAATGTATGGGTATCGGCTATATACTACCTGTTCAACAGTCATGTGTCTATGTCAATCATTTAATGTGATAGACAACTGAGTTAAATTTTACCTGTTGCATCTCTGCTTCAATATGTGTTCTCACTAAATGCAAGACCACACCTAGCAATAAAATTAGATTTTTAAGGCTGGCAAGGTGTTGTTACAATTTCTTGCCACGTTCAGTGTGCCATCAAATTCTTTTAAAGAATAAAAAATGAAAGTGATTATTTGGTGATTGCCAATTTGTACTTTGTCAAAGTATCGAGTAAGTCTTCACTAACTAGTGTCTACTTTGTAATTACAATGACTATGTGGAGCGTAATTGTAACACAATCTTCATCATGTAACAACAATGTAACACAAAAAAGAAAACTGTGAGTATTTGAGATACTTTGTATTAATATTACTTTCGAGTCAGGAATTGAAAAATAGCGGAGGGGGGGGGGGATAAAACATTTCAAGGTCTTATTATGAGTGCAAGTAAGCAATGAAATAACACACTGGTGGGGAAGTTTAAAAGTAAATGGTAGGGTTACTTAATTGTAATGACAGAGTGTACACAATGAGCAGAAACGATATTCAAACTTTAATCAATAAAGCCTTTCAGAATTAGGGAAGTTTAAAAAATGACAAGTATACTACAAAATGTAATCAGTTTTATACCTGGGTGACTCACTTGGCGAAAAAAGTCATGTAACTGCAAGTATTAAAGTCACACATATTTTCTCTTCCTTGTATAGCATTTATTTAGATACTGTACCTTTCAGCTATCATTATACCGCCAAAAAACATAGTTTAGGGGTACATTTAGTAATCACTTTGTCGCCTCCCGTCCCAAAGTGCTTTCCTTGAGTATCTCTAGAAGTGAGAAACTTGCTTTGTAGAATCCTTGCTTTGGCCAATTTCTAAAAACAGTACTAGTAAATAGTCCTTGTCCATTGCATACAGGGGCCGCTGTAGCACTTGGATTCGTACAGACACACTTGAATGAATACGTTACTGCAGTTGCTTCTCTTTATACAGGGAGACCACTGGGTATGACAGTGCACGTTTAAATTGCCGAAATCGTCCTACCATGCGTTTGGCTTTGTATTGCTAGCTTAAGCTGAACTGAACGTGCATACATACATGTATCTTATTTTTGCTTTTAGTATGTGTGCGAACTTATCTAGTGATAGAATCAAAGCAGCCTCATAAGGCAGTTAATTCCCCTTACATATATCGGCAAGTTAATGTAGTGTAACGTGGCGTAGATACCGGTGCGTTGTTGACATTGCCAACTGATTTGCTTAGACTGTCGTATTTTGTACTTCAATAATATACAGACTGATGTGTCCTGGAAAGAACTTTTGGAGTGATCATATAGCTTGTTAGTACTTTTACAAACATGCAAGCTCTATTTCAATATTGTTCATAAAGCTCGAATTAAACTTAATTTTGATTTTTGTAACGGGTAGCACACCGCAAAATGTTAACTCAAAGACGTTGTATCTATCGATCGATACCCGGCTACTTAGATTTGATACACCCCTATTACACTCCTATCAATAATAGAATATTTATATTTTTCGGTGGTTTATCGAACAATTACAGTGGATTATAACCCGATAATCTCATTGTTCACTCAGTGAAGTTATCGAATTAAATAAAACGTTATCATTTGACACTGACAGATGCTAATCACAAGCATACATTCACGAACCAAACATGCAAGTGTGAGAGTGCATAGATGGAAATGAGAACAATAAATTACCATGACATTTGTTTTCTTTTCAAAATAAACTCTTGTTCTATATGTGTCTATATCCAATTTTGCATGGGTTGTTCGCATCAGATCCTAGTCACGATTGTATTTAATGTTTCTACCTTAAAAAGTATTTATTTTTTATATTAAGTCGCCACCAGAGCATCTGAATTAATTATATAAGAGTAGCAGGCATGGTACCGTCTTTTGGTTACTATGTAAATGACGGAAGGGTGTAAATCCGATCTAAACTCTGTTAGTAAATCAACTTAACCCCTTCGTAAACAAATGAAATGTAACTCCCAGTACCATCAAAACGAGGTTTGGGGTAGGGGTGAAATTTCATGGAATTGTAAAAACAGTAAGACGGTGACCAATCCTTTTTATCATATCAAATGAACATAAACTTTATTTATATCGAGCTAATTTTAATTACTCCAATTGTAAGGCACAAGTTTAAGTAAAACCCTGATATTTTCCTGTTTTGACGTCACGTAATCGCTACTAGCGTCTCAAGCGTCGAAATGTTTTCATCAAATTTTATACCATTATAAATAACGTCATTAATGTAAGGTGCATGTTACTGTATTTATATTGTCTATAAAAAAATTAAAGGCGCGGTGAAGGAAAACTCGAGGAATAACACGAAATAGCGTGCTGTGCAAAACGTGTCGTCAGCGGCAATGTTTGAAGCACAACAGTATAGAAACCGTAAGAGATATCAACACGTTGAAATCAGATTTCCATCAGAAACATCTTCACTTATGCACAGTGTGAATTTCATAACAAAATTCGAACAAAACATTTGAGGCGCGTTTCACCTTAACTGGAAAAATGCAAAACGGAACCAAACTCTGTGTACAGACGAATCTCGTTAACAGTCTTTCATATAACAATTGAAAAAACAGACCTGTTTTTTGAATAAGTTAAATAATACACCCAAATGTGTTGCTGACCTTATGCGTGGAGGAAATTTCTGATCGCATTAGGTTTTGAAATAATTGTCATCATTGTCACTATAAGTGTATTCACCTAATGACAGAGTGTGTTTAACAATTTATTTAAACATTGCTCTAGGCCGTAGGTAAAGCGACGGAAAAATAGAGAACACTTGTTGGTAGCAGCTAGTTTATCTCAAATAAGCCAAGGTAGACTTTATGATTTTAGATACTATACTTCTTTTGAATGCCCTCTGATACTTCGTAAATATATATTTTAATTTCATATATAATGTTTGAGTTATGTTCTAAATAAACATAACTTCATAAAATAAAGGGAAGTAATTCACAAATCGGACAAGATAGAATCATGGTTCTCAGTTATTGTACTTTCTTTTAATGATCTCTTTCCCTGTGTAAAGTAACAAATCAATTCCGTATATATGCTCCGAAGAAAATCCTTGCATAAAAGGTAATATGTAAACTTAGAAACCTAAATTTATGGTTCTCTGCTATTCTTAATGACCATTTTCAATGCCTGAAGTGTTAAATCAATGACTTACATAGCTGTGAGTTATACTTTAGATGAAAGAGATGGCTGACGGACAGATGAACGGGCAAAGCGGTGACTATATGTTCCTTCGTTTGAGAAGCATAACAACAACAAAATATATAGTAAAAAGAGCACCTTTATTGTCGTACATTTTTAACAGTCGATGTTACAATGATACATAAAGAATTGCTTACTGGAGCAAACCAAATAATTCAAGTTTTTAGATTACTTGCTCTTCGTCCGTATGCAAGCACTACATTACCGTTTATTCATTATACAAATGTAAAAATGTACAACACAATATACTTTTCGGAGCAAACCAACACATTCAAGTGTTTGGGTTGACTGTTTCTTATCTGAACGCAATCTATACATTCTATGATGAAAATGTACAATAATAAAACATGACTGCAATGTGAATTCAAAAATAACAAAAACATGAAAATGTAGTAGTTACCATTACCAGTCGCAGGTGTTTTCTATACGTATATCCTGGAGTCATTACCTCTCGAGCACTTAAGCGACCAAACGTTCATAACTAATAAACAAGCGAAGACTTACCTTTTCTTTCTTCATGCCTTACTTCGATA
Organism: Saxidomus gigantea; assembly: GCA_032359765.1. Classification (NCBI taxonomy): domain Eukaryota; kingdom Metazoa; phylum Mollusca; class Bivalvia; order Venerida; family Veneridae; genus Saxidomus; species Saxidomus gigantea. The sequence continues at coordinate 5,166 of JAUMHA010426726.1, read as the reverse complement.
ACGTCTTCCACAAAATATACAAAAAATATGAAATGATAAACACATTCTAAATTGTAAACATTCAGTTCCAATATGGCGGTGTTATTTGACCCCAGAACGAAAGGTCGTATTGCCTTCTCGATCACTTCAGAGAATTGTAATTTATGACGTCATTTGGTGGACTGCCGTAAAAAGCATGGTATGGAAGCGTAGGGGGGTCATGAAGCAACAAACGAAATTCAACAAATCCAACTACGAATAATTCTTTTTTCTTGAAACATATCATTAAAATAATAACAACAACAGAAGTGACAAAGTTAGCGAATTTATTAACCCATTCACGACTACCTCAAATGTCATTTGCATTTATCATTAGCAAAGTAATTGAAAGTGTTAGCAGACCCAAATTATTAATGTACGATATATTTACCATTGATTTGAAGTATAAAAGAGTAATAAAAGTAAATTTTCTATGGAGATTTTCATTCTATTAAAAACAATTGTATTCCAAAGCCTGCAAAAAACGAAAAAAAGGTTTAGTGTACATAGCACCTTCAGGCTTCCATAGTTATTGTTTTGCGCGCGAGAATTTCCACTTCCGGTTGTGCCTTGTTTCAAAATATGACGTAGTATTCAGCTAGATTTAGTATTGTTTGATACAAATACTTTTCGACGATTAAGGTCAGTTTGAAAGTGAGGATAAAAGTCGCATTTGTGAAAATGGTCATAAAACTCATTGTTGTAAATAAACAACAAAACTCTTACATTAATACGCAGCATATCTAAAGATAGTTTGGATTTTAGTCGGATATACCGAAGTGCGTCAGGTAAGGATTTCCTTCTGTCAAAACGCGTCATAATATCGGAGGGTCACGCGAATTTCGAAAGTGCTCGAGAAGGGATGTCGCTCGAGAACTCAATACGGGAGGATACGTTGTCTTTGTTATACCCCCCTCTCTAGAAAGTGTTAGGGGGTATACTCGATTCTTCTTGCCTGCCTGCCTGCCTGCCTGTCTGTCGACGCAATTTTGTGGAAGCAAAATCTCTAAAACTCCTTGTCAGAATTGAATGATACTTCACAGAAGTGATTAGTACATATGTACCATGTCTAGTTGTGCATGGTCTATGTTTCGAGTTACCAATTCAAATATCAATGTCAGTGACTCGAGCAAGTAAAATCGTGTGGACGTTTTTAATCTCCATAACACCGTGTTCGAATTTAATGATTCTTCACAGAATTGATAAGTATCATGGCTAGTTGTGCATTATCCATAATTCGGGCCACTTGATCCAAGGTCAATGTCACAGGGGTTCGAGAAAGTAAAATCTTGTGGGCGCTCTTAACCTCAAAAACCCCTGCTACATACAGAAATAATATGAATCATGCCTAGTTGTGCATGAACCACGGTTCGGGTTACTTGGACTATGCTTTAGGTCACATGGTCTCGAGATAGCAAAATCGTGTGTGCTCTTAATATCCAAAAAGCCTGGTCATAATTATACGATGCTTCACAGAAATGATATGTACTATGCCTGGTTGAGCATGGTTTATGTTTCGGGCCACTACGGCCAAGGTCAGTGGGGCTCGAAATAGTAAAAATATTGTGGACGCTCTTAATCTCAACAAACCTTCGTCAGAATTTAAAGATACTTCACAGAAATGATATTCACCACGCGTAGTTGTGCATGGTCCATATTTCGGGTCTCTAGGTTCATGTTCAAAGTTACAGGGGCCCGAGATATTAAAATTGTGTGCGCACTTAATCTCCAAAACCCCTGGTCATAATTTAAGTGATATGTACCATTCCTAATTGTGAATGGTTTATGTTTTGATTCGCTAGACCAAATTTTAAGGTCACAGGGGCTGGAGATAGTAAACTCAAAGTGTGCTCCTAATCTACAAAATACATGGTTAGAATTTAATGATTCTTCATGGAAGTGACAAGTACAAGTTGTGAATTGTTAAAGTTCTGGACCACTTCGTCCAAGGGGCTTTAGATAGAAAAATCTTATGCGCCATGATTCTCCAAAACCTCTGATCAGAGTTTAATAATTTTTCACAGATATGATACAGTACCATGCTTGGTTGTGAATGGACCAATAATCGAATCAACAAATGTTGCATAATGTTATATACTTTGTCAGTTTGGTGTTAGGAGATGGGATGAGGTGATGGTATGCATCATCTTCAGTGATAGTTGTAGTTAGCCTTATACCAAGTCATCGGTGTGCGTTAGAGAAACATTCAAAGACCAGGGTAAGATAGTCGAAATGAGCAAAATACAGAATTCAGCTCATAATATGTGTCTAGTTAATAATGGTATACATGTATTTTAAAGTGGAATTATGCTCATTTTTTCAAGTAAAAATCAAGCTGAAATAGGTGTGTGTACAAAAGGGTAGAGGAAATAATAGATTTTAGCCCAATACATCAAACTCTTCCTGCTACCAGTACAAAATATTAACTTTCCAAATATTGATTTTCCTATTTTGACTGGGAGACTCAATTTAAGATAAAAACAACTGCATGCAGGAGTTGCTTCCCTTCCACTGCTGAAATCTCTACCAACAACAAAAATGACAAAGGACCTATTATTTCATTAGTCCATTTGTTTTTATTTCTAAAGCACCAACTTCAAATACTAATGCGGCATTATCATTGATTAAACACATTTAAATGCACAGCAACCGAAAATTGCTTTTATAAAACTATCACCAAACAAGGTAAGATGCGCATAGTGTCACTTTAATTATCACTATTCACTTAGACTTATATAAGTACCAATCAAATTGTTTATAGTTGTTCATGAACTTAATAATAAAAACATTAGTAAACTAATATATATAGAAATTCTAGACAGCAGTTAGCTAAAACTAACTGTGTATTAAACCTAGGATGGCCCATAAAGCCCTAAAGCTTATTTCCAATGGGGTCCTGATGAATACCTTATAGATAAATAAAAAAAAATAAAACATTGGTTTTTGGAAGTTCTCATAAAAATAGAAAATTAAGTTAAAGGTACATTTATAATATGTTTCTATGCTCTACAAACAATTACATTTCATTTGATATAAAGTGCATTAGAATTAAAACAAGTATTGTCCAATCTATCATGAATATATAAACTACGTGATCTAAGAAATATTAGCCGTATCTAACAAATGGCATTTAACCGCTTTTTTTAACTGTCCAATTTTAGTTATCTGTTTTATTTGCACAGGCAGTGAATTCCAATCATTAATTGCTGAGTAATAAAAAGTTATATTTTCTTTTCCATGACATCACAAATTCAAAATGCCATCTCTATGATCCTGCATTTTGGGAATTGTCAATCTTGAATATTTTCACATGTACTACTTTTTTATTGACTAAGTGTGTTCCTCTTGACAAGTTCTTCGATTTAAAATCAAAATATGTTCTGATTTGCTTACCTCTTTAATAAAACTTGTTAAAGCTTATTCCTTATGGCAATATTTAGCAAACAGGATAATAATCCTTAAAAAGTAAAGCGAGAATATGCTGTCTTGTATTTATTAACTAGGCAGGCATATGAAAAGAACTGTTGGGTGAAAGCATCCAAAAAGGCAGGTGTTTGGGGTTCAACACAGAGTTCACATATTGCCTGTAAAACCTCACAACAGCCTTTAGTGCGAAAGGCGAATGTCAGCAATGAATTGGTTAGTCTTGAAATGTAATATAACCACATAACATCAACAAGCGCATCACCAATCTACATCAAGAACCTTAGGGGCATAATATACAGAAGGCGCCAAAGGAGACGTAAGTGGCGTCACTTTAGCTGAATGAATCGATAATTGTACAGTCCAGAACAATAGGTGTGCAACCATGCACAAAGTAAGCATGTTATAAAGAAAGGCTTGCTCCCAAAACGACTCCATTTGAACGCCCAGTTGAACCAAAGATGTGAACAAGTTTGTATTATGCAAAGCTTACTATTTCCCTAAATCGGTCCTAACACTACCAAATGATTTACATTAAAATACAACATTTCGGTCGCTTACTTGTCTCTTTTTTCAAATTTGTCCGATTTTTGGGGCGAAATGTTATGTTACTTTCACCTGTAACAAAGGCGTCTTCTCTCGCATTACGTTCTGCTAAACAACCAGATATTACCAGGTCGAATGGGTCAATTGTTTCATATACGTTTCCCGAAAACTTTATACTGTGTCCTTTACAATTTGTAATTGTGCATGTATTTCTGAAAAACTTCACAGAAAGACTTTCCAAAAATGTATGTCTTGATGATAATGATAAATGCAGTCACTTATCTCTAGTAAATCAAGAACAAAACTCAAAGTCTTGATGTATACATTTGTAATGATTTACACCTGCAGATGATAAGACTTTTAAGCCTCTCGTTGTTTGATAAATCTATAGCGTGACCATAACATTCAATATTTGAACAATGTATATCGTCAAGTTTTAACGTCTTTAATTCGACTGCACATACTATACTTGCTGATAATGATGACATCATTGCATGTGAATAGCGAAAGCACTCGACCTCACAAGACTAGAATTTACACAAGACAGAATCACGCTGTCAGATCGACTTAATGTGAGAATTTGAAGCTTGTTATGTTTCGACAGATCAATAACATGACCTTCACATCTAGAGTGTGAACACTTGCATTTGCTAATTTTCAACATTTTCAAATTTACTGCACGTAATGTACAGAATGATAATGACAGTAGAATCTCATGTGAATGAAAATTAGAAATGCCCTCAATTTCAAATGACTCTAAATAAGGATTTACATCAGACAGAAGCATTCTTCCTGACATGTCCATCGTGAGACTCTGAAGCTTGTCATGTTTCGATAAATCAATGGCATGACTTTCACATCGCGTGTGTTCACAAATGCATGTGCCAGTCTTCAACATCTTCAAATCTACTGCGCGTGACATACTTGATAATAATGACCGAAAAATCGCATGTGGATAAAGATCAAAATAACGCTCGATCTCACATGACTCTAAATGAGGATTTTGAACAGACAGAAGCAGGCTTCCTGATATATTCAATTCGAGACTCAGAAGCTGATTTGATTTGATTTGATTTGATGAGATATTATCAAGGTCCGTCGCAGAGCATGTATGTTAGCTTAGTATTGGGATGAGACCCCGGCATGTCTCCCATCATGCCTAGAAAGACAACTTTTGAT
>JAUMHA010426715.1:0-10098 GCA_032359765.1 Saxidomus gigantea | reverse complement strand
CGCTATAATTAATGTTTTGTTTGTGAACCTATAAACATGAAACGATTACATACTTGTCATATTCCCTTGATTAGAAATGTAAATGAATTGGTCTAAGTCGCACTGTGTTTCTTTTAGAAAGCGGGAAAGACCAATGTCGGTCATCAGATTTGAATAGTCTAATCCTTCAACTATATCTGTAGGCTGATATCCGTGCTCTTGAAACCACTGACTTAAGGAAAAATCTGAAATAAAAAACAAAAGTTTGCATAAATTAAGAAAACATGATTGTCTTACTAATAGGACAGAATCTGACCTATAAACACTATTTGAACACATTTGACTTTTTAAAAGTAATTTTTTTTTGTTTTCGAAATCGGATCCTACACATTATTTGAATTAGATAAAATGCAAATGAAATTAGGTTTCAAATAAACGCACACAATGACTTGTCTATGGTCTTTTGAATATCAACGTTCACGTTTTATCAATAGTGGCTTGATGTACATGTAAACGGTCTTCTTGTACTGCACTTATTTTGCATTTCTCTTACTAGTGTCATAGGAAACCCAAATTGAAACTGTAATGTTTTGTTTTATATATCAAACATTCAAACTCATGATTGGTACACATGCGAATGAACTTGAATAGGGCAACTTACCGTTTATCTTAAAACCTTCAGTAAGATTGCATACAGGTTTTGGCATTTTAACGTAGTCCAGAACAGTTCTTGATAAGTAACAGGAGTTGTCACTTTCAAGGCAAACACTGACATCTAACTTGAGTACATATTTTCCTTCGTCCTTGAGGTCGTAAAGCTGAAAACTACAGATACAAAAATGAGACATATATACGTGCACTTTAGCCTCACAGGTCATTTTCGGTTTCGACTTTTCTTAAAAAAGAATGAATATTCTTGTCGGCACGAGATGGCAATATAAAACATATATACGAGCACTTAAGCCTCACAGGTCATTTTCGGTTTCTTTTTTTCTTCAAAATGAATGAATGTTCTTGTGGGTACGAGATGGCAATATAAAACAAACAAAAAACTATATTTTTAACGGCCAGACAGTATAATACGTACTCTACTCTAACTATCTTCTGAAGCCAAAAGTGTTCTGTACTTCCAAAATTGTAGTCAATTAAGTCCACATCAAAAGTAAATTTTTCAATCCCAATAGAAAGGCTTTCATGGCATGTATCGATATCAAGAAAAATGTGCATTGTCCTTGAGAGTAATTCCACGTCCACACAACAGTCTATAGCAGTACATGTTGAGCGTATGTAACATGCTATAGGGCCCAAGTTCAACGACGGAATATCAAGAATATCACATTCTGGAAAGGTGCAAACAAACCTTGTAAAGACATTTCATTATAACAATACCAAGGAGACATTAAATAATAAGGCATTCATGTGAGGCTTATGCCAATATATATCAGTTAAATTAATACCTCACTAAAATTGAGGACATACGTTCTTAACATATCGGAGTTGCAATTAATTTTAGATTGATATTGCAATTTGAATAAAAAGAAAGTAATCTGAATTAATACTTTTAAACAATATCAGTAGCATATGTATGTCTTACCACTTAGTATGCCTCCATCCTTTTCATATGGATATAGCCCGACAATGCATTGACTATCTAAAAGGAAATCCGCTACACCCATATCATTGTACAGAATATCATAAGCATATTCTGGTATTTGGTCTGACTGTTGGCCGACCTGTCTTTTAAATGTTTCCAGCCAGTTGGTAATTGAGAAGTCTAAAATATAGTAATATGATTATCTAGTTATCAATAATGAAAACGACTATAGCATAGCATTATTTTTCAAGACATTCTTTTATTGTCACTACGGTAAAGGGTTATTGTATTGTTACAGAATAAGTCCCATTCATTGATCGTGTTTTTGATCGCATCACGTATACAATAAATTTATATGCACTAAGAATATGATATGGTGATGATCTCATCATGAATAAAACAACCTATTTGAACTATAGAATTAGAAGAGTAGAATAGAGTAGAGTAGAATTTATGGAATATTTTATTACCTTCGAAGTGAGGTAAATAAACACCCCATTCACAAAACATTTTCGGAACTTTGGTGTTTCTTAGAATGGTATTCGATTGTGCACACGATTTTCCATATTCAAAACACATACTTATATTCAAAGAGACTTGATATTTGCGCTCTGCTGTAAGGTCGAATACTTGGTATCTGTATAAAAAATAAAGTTTGTTTATTTACTAAAGATTATCTAAATGTTTGTCTAAACAGAGATCTAATTAGTAAATAGATTTTACTTTTGAGTGACATACCGGATCATATATCATGATTTTTAGTTCAGATGTGTTGTAATCTAATTACAAAGGTTGAAGGCCTGAGAGCCTTATTACGAAGCACCTGGATGACGAAAAGGTAAAATCTATTTCCATTCTGACACGTTAATTTAAACGAAAAAGTTCGAAAATGTACTATTTACTGCGCTAAAATGTAGTCGCTGCTTTGAACTCGTAGCATTTCGTGCATTCCTTGAAAGTTTGGCTGTTTTTTACTCCTCCATTCAAGCACTTATTGTCTTATTTTGTTGTTGCTGCTATTGCAGGTGAAACCGGAAGTCTAGTTAATTTTACTACGATTTGTTTCATCACGTGACTTCATTCGTAGCAATGCAAATCCAAGCATATTAACGCATGCGCACTCTTAAATGTTGTGTGTAAATTTCGCGGGAGGGATTTTCAACTGTCAATAATAGTTCCGGACGTCTAGAGTGATATATTTTATAATATTTCAAACCCTTCTTTGCGTATATAAGAGAAATAGTCAATAGTGTACGAATAGGTATTATATACACGAAACGGTAATACATTTGGAAATTACAAGTACGCACGTAAATGTAATAGTTACTTTAGAACAGTTGAAAATAAATTATATATGTACATGTAATAGGAAAGTAACAGGATATACCAGGCGCGATGTAAAGTTTTAGCAAATATTTTATATAGAAAACTGTGCTATACTTATTTTCTTAATTACGGATCAAGTTATACGATCTGCGATTAATCACAGCACTCTCGAAATCGATTCCAGATGGAATGAACCTCATAGAAATAAAGGTAAGTGTAATAAACCAATAATGAAATGAATTAGTTTGTCGTGCAAAATATAAAAGTAAAGTATAAAAATATGTTTACACGTGACTATAGACAAATAACAATGAAGGTTTAAAAGGCAAATATTTCGAAAGAAGTAAAAAAAACCTGTTTTCCCTGCAATTTGATATTGCCATCTTTGTGATTTTAATTTGATGATTTTATCTTGAGAACGTACTTTATATTTCGTCTTGGACAGGCGACGTTGTTTTGTTTTGCTATGGGCGATTTGCTTAATTTTCATACTTATACGACAACATCATTGATTCAGAGCTCGTCGATGAACCTTAAACCGGTGGGGACAAGTGCAATTCATAGCAGTAAGGCAAAACGGACATTAAATTGTATGAGCTTCAATGGCTATTTGTAGGAATCGATATAATCATAAACACGCAGCATACCTCAATCGTATAACCCCAAATAGCCAAAATTCTTCAACGTCACCAAAATTGTACTTAGACAACGTTACTTCTCTTTTTAAACGTTCAATCTGTACTGTGAAAAATTGTAGGCAAGGATCAATATCCATTTGCACCAATACAGAATAGCCTATATCAAACAGTGGGGCGCAACACCGTATGCCTGTGCAGTATTCTGATAATTGACATTCAATGTTCGAACCCAAAACAGGAAGATTGGTAACAGGTTTCGGACATTCTGAAATAAAGGTATGACACTAAGTTATTTATATCGATCATACTTCACATTTTAAACTATGTTCCTTTCTTGTCTAACTTTTAAAATAACTTAGGCTTGCTTGTACTTCGTCGTTAACATGTAAATCTACATTTGTATATTTCATATTATTTCATCTTTTCCCGTCTAAAAGAGTGATGTAAGTTCGTCTAATATTCTTTGTATAGGAGATACGGTAGTACCTAAACAAAAGTTTAAGTAGAATAAGGAAATAGTTATATTATAAAAATGCATGATACAGTTATGCAACTTATTAGATAACAGAGTGTATGTATGCTTTATAGTTAACAAGTAATAGATTAGAATATGTTAGCTTTGGCAAATACCAAATCAGTAACCTTAACTTGAAAAACTGGGAGATTTGACGTATAACTTTACCGTTTTTCCAGCCATTAACAATAGTTTGCAAGTGTTTCTCCGATATGGTGCAAGTAGCGTCGTAAAGATATTGGCTTAAACCAAGATCAGCGAGTAACTCTTTCCGAAGGTTTTCATTTAATTGAACTTGCGATCCCATTCCGTTGTTCATCATCCAGTCTGACAGTGAGAAATCTGTAATAGAACAAGACACAACGAATGACCATATAAAAAGGAGAACATCATATAATCGTGCAATTTCAAAGGAGAAAGATATTGTCACAATATACTGGTGTATTTCATCTGATTTTGTTCAAACAATTGTTTGTTGATAGTTGCTATTTTTTGTATCAGAACAGGAACGAAATCTAAATGAAATTAAATAAATTTAATGTACTTTTAATCATAATTATTCTTAAAGTTAGAAATCTGACTGTCTGAACCCTTACATGCAGTTCCAAGACATTGTTAAGTAAAGAATCGTATCTTTTTGAATATCATGGTTAGGCGAAAGCGTTAACTGTGAATTCCATACTGGTATAAAGTCTTTAAATTTAAAATAACTTTAACAAGCAGTGAAATGTATATTATGACCTCCATATATAGGTTATACATATATAACGAACAGTGCCGATAAATTTATTATAGACATGTACAATATTCTGTATTACACGCTTGGAGCCTGGTATAAATATACTGGACTTTATTGTCTTCAGTATTACGAGCAATAAGCATCATATGGCTCACGAACCCAGCATCTAGGAAAATGATTATTTTAGCAAATCATTAATAATAAGTAGTTATAATTGATGAATCTAAGAAATCTTTATCTTATTACACATAGTGTTTCACTAATCAATCATAATGAGGCACAAAACTTACCTGGTATGAAAAAGTCTTGCGTAAAATTACATACAAGCTTTGGCAGGTGTTGATTGTCCAGAATATGATACACATTTTCACAGTCCTCATTAGATTCCCAGCACAGTTTTATGCTTAAGGAAACTATGAATTCATTTTTGCTGGATACATCATAAACGGAATACCTAAAAAAAAATTAAATAAGTTTATGTTAAAACTGATTGATTGTATTTAATGTTGGTGCAATTCTGTAAATCTGTTTTAAGCATTTCAAGGCAAATATATATCATTCGTTAGATCTTTATCAATGTCTATAAAATTTTAATAGTTATATATATTACATGTAGTTCTAACTTACGAGAGTCTTATAACACCAGAAAGCCAAACTTCCTCCTCTTTTCCAAATTCATAATCAATCAGACTTGTTGTAAACCGTAATTTTTCTAAACCAATTGTCATTTTGAGTGTGCAAGGATCTAGTTCGGCATTTACGAAGATGTTGCGGTCGATAACCGGTACCTTTACACAACACGATAAAGACGTGCATTTTGCCGAAAGCGAACATGAAACATCATTCATATACTGACTTGTAGGCAGTGAAATATCCAGTGGGCATTTGTCTGCAAAATACGTGAACAAATTATTTAAAGATGATTGTGACACTAGAGAAAACCCTTAAAAGGCGTCTTACGGAACACAAACCCAGATAATAAAACGGTAAGAACTAACACATAACAGTCAACAAAGTAATTTACATACTAATGAAAGAATATTAATATTGTGACCAAAATGGTAAACAAATTGAAATACAGTTGTAAATTTCAAACAATAAGATAGCAAAACCAAACAAGAGAAATCTAAATATAATGTCCTACGGTAGATATATATAGAGATCAGTACAGATTATATCTATTTTCACACGAAGTACCTGAATTCCATCCATGTTTTAAGAAAGGCGATACTCCAATAACACACTCTGTTGTCTTCAAGTAATTTGTGATCCCAAGGTCACTTTTTAAAAGTGATATGACAAATTCTGGCAATGTCAGTCCGCTGTCACTTTGTCCCAAGTCAGTTAACCAGTTTTGCAGTGAAAAATCTAAATTACGAAAGTTCAAGACGCAACTTCTTAACAGTTTTTATATACAAGAAATGTGTTTAAGCTTCACATAAGCATCTACAGTAATGTTAAGACATCCATTTCGGCTATATTGTAATGGGCACAAAAATAAAATCACATATATATCCGCCTACCGGCAAGCTGTGCTACAAAGTGGCCCTATGTTTTACAAGTACTTGTGTATAAATGCTCGAGAAATAAAAATTATAACTATTTTCTAAGAACACAATGCAAACAATATTGTGTAAGACATGCAGGTTTGTTTTATAATTAAATACCTTTGATGCCAAAGTCCTGTTTCATGTAAAAGTGACATTGCGGCTTGGGTATTACATTGTTGTCAAGTATGTCAACATCTACTGGACAATTGTTTTCATAGAAACAGATCCTTACGCCCAGATTGACAACGTAGACGTTGTCAACCTCAATTTCCTCTATACGATATCTAAAATAGGTAACAGTTTTAAGCATCCTATCATACTGATCAACCGTTACATTTGAAAAATGGTCTTCGATGGAAGTTTCTTCAAACATCATTGCGGGAGATATTGATTCAGTTCACTTAAGACCTTATCTTAAATCCAAGTTTCAATATTTAACAAGTTTATCATAAATGTTTTCACACAATATAATAATATGTTTTAGTATTTTGCAATTATTTATTAACAGGTCCGAAGTGCCATATCTTACAATTGAAAAAACATAATTATGCATGATTGAAAAATTACATGTAGCACATCATAAAGTGTTTTAAGGATGACGTAAGTCGATGGTTTTGAGACGTGGCAAATTCAATTGCATTCATCAAACTATTTTGAAAGGGAGATTTTACCGAAGACAAAATTATTTTTCTTACCGACTGCATTTCCTCGCATTATCCGAGCATATATGGTATTTCATGACTTATTGTTAGGAAAATAAATCAGAAATTACTTTCAGAAAATAGGTACGTTTTGTTTCTCGTAAATTCGATTCTGGGAAATGGGAAAAACTGAAACACTACTTATTGTCAAATGTCTTGTGTATACCAGTTCTAGTTATTGTTGTATGTCTGTTTCCTTAAAGCCAAAAGTATGTTCGTTTGCGGGATACAATATCCTTGCATAATTATTAAGTTAAAGCATGACCGAAGAATAAACGGAAGGACGGGCGACAGGAAAGTCATGATACATGTAGTAAAATTCAGTATGAACTTCAAACCTTCATATCTAAGAAACGAATAATTTCAATCAATTTTTTATTATTTACCGACAGTGAAAATAAAAGCTCTGTACATCTAGCAGATTATAAATTTCAAATTGTCTTCACAAAGATACCAATGCTCGATATTTCTTCATAAATAACTATTTTAGTAAGCTTTATCTAATTGAAGATACTATCAACTGTTATAATAAGATCATAAAAAACTTTCAAACCTGCGTCTTACATCAGGTTTAACGAAGTCATAGTGGCCTACGTCGTTAACATGAATGCATTTTACCATAATTACATACCTTTGTGATAGATTGTGTATCCTCTAAATGCATAATTGTTTAATACAATTTGTTCGAAGAAAAGTTTATCACAAAGATATGTGCAATTGTTTTCGTTTTCAGTGTTGGTAAATGAGTACTCTCAGTCAAATACCAATACCAAGCATAAAGTTTATATTACATGTAATTGAAGTAAAGCCATTAAGTATTTAATATTTTAAATGCCACTTACCGGACCGACAGAAACCCAAGTAAAGAAATTTGCTGTTCGCTCTGAATATCCATATCAAATAGAATTTCGATCTGTTTAAAATTCTCTATCTCTATATCTAGTTTGGAGTTACAAGGATCAAAGCTAAATTTCAGCCGAAAATGTCTTCCAATTTCCTCAACGTATATGCAATTTTCTATTTCTGTACAACGAGCTGAGATCCAGGTTGCTATGTTTTGTGGTAGTTTCGAACGAACGATGCTTGTAAATGCACAATCTGTAACATACACGTATAATACCAAAATGGTTAAAATAACTTATTTCTAACAGTTACGAGCATATCTATCGCTGATATTTTAATGCATTGGAATTCCGTACATTGTACTATATGTTTATTTACTAAGGATAATGATTATCTGTTATACTCTAATCATTTTGAAATGATAAGTAAGAAACGATTGACTAATACATTACATGCTGTGTCAGTATTCAATATCATATGGGGTGATTACATCCGAGCACGTTGTGACAATTTCATCAAAAGAAAAACGGTCACTAATGGTCAACATTGAGTATAAAGGTACTTCAGATCAGTTTTGTTGTTCAGAAAAAAACATCTTCAAACTGTATGAGTAAGTCTTTATTTTACATTGTTTCCGTGTTAGCTTCTAAAGTTTCAAAGCCATAGAGACAGAGATATATTAACAAGTTGATCAATTCAATTACCGTTTCCATCATCAGTATGCCCAAGATACATTTTGTCTTGAATATTGCAAGTGGGTTCGAGTAGTACTTTATCAACTCCCAATTGTTCCATCAAAATCTGTGTTCCTTGTTTTGTGATTGATCCAAGTTTCAGACCCCTAGAATCCATCCATGACGTGAAATTGAAATCTAAATAAAATAGTAAAATTGTAGTTACTGTTTAGTATTGCGATGCTTAAAATTCCCTCTCAGTTACGCCTATCAAATAGGTATCTGTGGTCAAGGAGTAAATCAATGTCACAAATCAGTTAAAGTAATAGTTTCTAAAATTATCATCTTCAACTAAAATGTTACTAGATGTATGAGTATTCAATGGCCAGTGTAAACTTGACCTTAGATGTAAAAGATGATTGAGCATGTTTAGGCCTCAGTAAGCTTGAATTTGACCTTTTTATCGAAAAAAAAGTAAGTGTTCGTAATGCAAATACTTGTAGATCTATTTCCATTTTATTTGAATCGCCAATTTCGAACAAAATGTTATTAACCTAAACAGTCTATATACATGTTTCTGCACAATATAAGTAATATCTAAACATATCTATTCATATCTCCTGAACCGCATACACTGATTTTTACCTGAGAAGCTACAAAATCTTAAAAATATTTAAGTCTCGAGGATCTTGACCAGACTTATCTTTACAAAACACAAAAAGAGGGCCATCATGGCCCTATATCGCTCACCTGACTACCATTTACCATAATAAAAGGGGTCATGATTCTAACATAATTCGTAGAAGTCCACTAAACAATGCTAAGTAACATTTCAAATATCTATTATCTGCCTGTCGGCCTTGTGTTTTTTTTAAAAGTTTTCCTACATAAGCCTATGTGAAATCAAGTGTTTTCCCCCCTCCCAGGAAGGGTTAATTTTGACCAGGGGGTCATTATTTGAACAATCTTGGTAAAGGTCTACTTCACAATGCTACATGCTAAATATCTCAGCTCTAGGCCTTGTGGTTTCAAAGAATAAGAATTTTAAAGTTTTTCCTTTATGAGCCTATGTAAAACCAAGTGACCGCCCAGGCGGGGTCAATTTTTACCAAGGGCTCATGATTGGAACAATCTTGGTACAGGTCCACTAGACAATGTTACATGCCAAATATCTTAGCTCTAGGCCTTGTGGTTTCAGAGAAGAAGATTTTTAAAAACAATTCCTATAAAAGCCTATGTAAAACCAAGTGACCCCCCCCCCCCCCGGGCAGGGTCAATTTTGACTCGGGGCTCATAATTTGAACAATCGTGGTACAAGTCAACTAGACAATGCCACATGCTAAATATCTTAGCTCTAGGCCTTGTGGTTTCTGAGAAGAATATCTTTATAAAGATTTTCCTATATAAGCCTATGCAAAACTAAGTGGCCACCTGCACGGGGTCAATTTTAAACCCAGGGTCATAATTTGAACAATCTTGGTAGAGGTTTACTAGACAATGCTACATGCCAAATATCTTAGTTCTAGGCCTTGTGGTTTCA
>JAUMHA010426693.1:0-10098 GCA_032359765.1 Saxidomus gigantea | reverse complement strand
GTCACTTCGGGTAACTGTTTCGTGGGAACTCGGCAGAGCCTCGTTCCCGCCAAAACAGTTACCCTCAGTGACGGATATTCCCATCTGAACCGAATGCTCATGTAAGAAACTAATACCATCAACTTCTGGATATATTAGATACATGTATGTAAATTTTCAATTTACACGATTGTTTGATATCATATATTTACAGGTGGAAAAATAAACTGTTTGTTACACCAAGTCGTTTAATGATGTTAACTGGAGCTGCATTGTTAGGTACCTGTGGATTTATTGCTGGAATTGTTGCTGCACTACATTGGAGAGATAAGGTATGGTATAGACAGTGATAAGGTATAGTATAGGCAGTGATAAGGTATGGTATAGGCAGTGATAAGGTGGACCAGTATGGAAAATCTTGTTAAATCCTGAAGTGCCAGAATGTGACTAGATATGAAAGGTTCCCTACTTCCATTTTCTGGGGGTGACATATTCTCAGCCTGCAATTTTGATCTTCAGGTGTAGTTTCTGATTTAATAAGGCAGGTTAACTTAAACAGATATATTTAAGAATCTGCTCTCTGATGAATTTTACTGACAGTACCAAATTAATTTTTCTGAGAAAGTTTCCTCCTTACATCAGCAAGTTTATCTATTCAGTTTTATTTATTACAGATTGAAGACAAGAAAGAGAAAAGACAAGAAGCCCAAAAGTTTCATTTTGATGCCATGTGAAAATGATCTGTGATAAAGTTACTTCAAGAAATCTCCAATTCAGAGTGTCAATTACCTCAACTGCTTATTTGTTTTCAAGATTCACAATGTTACAGTGAAATGGTAGTGCAGGACTACGGGTATTTGGACTGTTTCTGTTATGTAAAGGAGTCTGTTTGAACAATAGTAAATAGTTCTCCATCAGTAAGGCGAAACAATTATTTGTTGGTGGCTTGTATTAGCATGAAATGTGCAGGATGATTACTCCCCATCCACTGTCATAGATCCATCTGTACCAACAGTGACCTCCAGACATCTCTTCAGTTTACATACAGTAAGGTAGCTCAGTTGTTATAAACACTTGAAGCTTATTAAGTTACGCTGAAGTCTTGATTTTTGAAGTAAACAGTACGATCTGACTGTGTCATCTTTATGAAGACAAAATCTGAACTGCAACATGCATTTCAATCTGTCAATCATCTGGACTGAATAGCCAGCTAATACTATATACCCTTGTGCCTTTTATTTCATTGGCCTGGTAATATACTTAAGAAACTAGATCACCGAGGAAGCATTTTTGAGATTTCTTCAAGTAGTCATTTTCAGACTTAGTCACTGCACCCCCACCCCAAGGCCACTTGGCCAATTTTAGGTTTAATCAGTGTTAATCAAATTCAGTTAACCAAAGTCCCTAACGGTGCAGGGAATGTGACACACCTAGGAAACAGTTGTGTTTTAATTCTTTCTGACCTTACACTATCTTGTTCAGAATGTTTTAACCTGCCAGATCATTTCATTGTAAACATGCAGGTGAGTATTTCAGGACCATGCAAAGCTTCCTGTTTATATCTGTGATATTTTTGGATACAGTTGTTTATGTGTATTTATGCCAAAATAAATATTACATTGTACATAAATGTTACACTAGTCTATAGTTGCTGTTCAGTTTGTATGTTCAAAGTTTTTGTCAAATAATGTAAGACAGATGCAAGTTTGTTTTGAAAGTTAAATGTATGAAATGTTGTTGTTATTACTCAGTCCACAAAGTTATGAATCAACCAGCTGGTTGGCAAGCCAGTCAGTATAGATACAACATCTATAGTTTGTTGCATGAAATAATTCCTCAGTCTTCACAGAATTGCATTGAAAGTTGTGTATCATCGATTTTTGTTCTTGTTAACTCTGTAGTATGTTATGTCTCTAAAATTTTACAGAATTATTTGTTCGTGCATATATATTCCCATTGTTACTCATTTTACTTATTTTCCTTCCATAATATTTTTGTTTTATGGGAATTTATTGTATTGAACTAAGAATTGGAAAAATTTCATTGTTTCTTTTTTATCCCAAAATGTGTTGTAACTGAACCCTTGCCTTGCTGGGGGCAAATACATTGTAGTCCTGTTATTGCGACTGATGTAGACCAGGATCGGTTTGTGCCCATACCTGCAGTGTAATCATGATCTACAGGGTTCACTAATCGTTACAATTTTAAATGAACTCCCATTCTGAACAATATATTGTACTTTCTAAATTGAAAGATGGACATATTAGTGTTAGAAATCCAATGGAGCAAATATCTGCATTGTTGTTCTGTTTGAGTCAGCTATGTTATTTATTTACAGTTACTTGTACACATGCTAGTGTAATCTCCTGTTTGACAAAGTGTTTAAACATGGAGAGGAAGCTTATATTAGTCATATCACTCATCTTTTACTATATTTCTACTGACACTTTAGTTAATTTTATCCTATATTTGACCAGAATTTATTGGTATGTAAAATCCCTGTTTTGACTTTGTTTACTTTTGGGAAGGTTTATGGTTAGTTTCTGCTGTGTGTTATTTTCTCTTTTAACTTTGTCTTTCAAATATGCATTTTATTAAATAATATATGTAAACATAATTATGTACACTGGTAAAAAATTAAAAAAGTAAACTGTAAGTCCATTAACTATTTGTTTTTTTTAGCTCACCTACTTTTCACCTGAGCACTTAGAAGAACGATTGTGATTTCACATTGTCATCTGTCTATGTCTATCTGTCTGTTCACTCTTACCCTGTGAACACTCCAATCATCATGAAAATTGGTCAAAATGTTTGTCTTGATGATCTCTAGGCCAAGTTTGAAACTGGGTCATGTGGGTCAAAAAATAGGTTACCAGGCCAAATAAAAGGAAAACCTAGTGAACACTCTAGAGGCCATAATTATTTGACCGCCAATCATCATGAACATTTGTTAGAATGTTTTTATGCTCCCGAAGGGTGGCATATTAAAATCACACCGTCTTTGCATCCGCCCTTACATTTTTTCGTGTCCAGGCTGTAACTTTGTCATGCATTGAAGGATTTTAAAATAACTTAGCAAAAATGTTCAGCACATCAAGATAATGTGTTGCGTGCAATATCCATGTCCCTACCTCAAAGGTCAAGGTCACACTTAGAGTTTGAAAGTAATAGAATCCTGTATATATACATACATTAGTGTTCGGACTGTAACTTTGTCATGCATTGATACTTGGCACAAATGTTCAGCACATCAAGACGACGTGTCACGTGCAAGACTCACATCTGTACCTCAAAGGTCAAGGTCATACTAAGAGTTTGAAAGTAATAGAAACCTGTATATATGCACACATTCGTGTTAGGACTGTAACTTTGTCATGTATTGATTGAATATAAAACAACTTTGCACAAATGTTCAGCACATGAAGACAATGTGTCGCGTGCAAGACCCACGTCCCTACCTCAAAGGTCAAGGTCACACTTGGAGTTGAAAGGTAATTGAATACTGTATGCATGGTTACTCTGTCATGCATGGAAGGATTTTATAATTACATTGCACAATTGTTGAGCACATGGAGAGGACACAGACTGTGAGACACCTCTTTTGGGCGCAATCGTCACTTATGAGGGACAGCACTTGTTCTTCATGATCTCTAGGCCAAGTTTGAAACTAGGTCATGTGGAATTAAAAACTAGGTCAACCAGTCAAATCTTAGAAAACCCTTGTCGATACGCTAGAAGTCACATTTTATACCCAATCATTAAAATTTGTCAAACTGTTTGTCTTGATGATCTCCAGGTCAGTTTTTGGTTCCATCAATAGGTCAACGTTCAAATCGTATATAGATCTTGTGAACACTCTAGAAGCCATACTTTCTACCAAATCGTGAAATTTTGTTAGAATGTTTGCCTTGATAAACCCTAGGTCAAGGTAGAAACTGGGGCATATGAGGTCAAAAGCCAGGTTACCAGGTCAAATCATAGAAAAGCATTGTGAACACACTAGAGGCCACAATTTAAGGCCAATTATCCCGAAAATTGGTCAGAATGCTTGCCTTGATAAACTCTATGTCAAGTTCAAAACTGTTCAAAAAGTAGGTCGCCTGGTCAAATAATAGAAAAATCTTGTAAACACTCTACATTCTCTATTAACCACATTCTATACCCAATCATTATGAAAATTTGTCCAGAAAGTTTGTCTTGATTAAAGGCCCAATACCAGGGATCTTGATCTAATAAATCCTGCCAATACTAAGCCCCTGACAGGTATAATTTATCATCACCTATTTTCATGTTGTATCTAATAATTGGTGAAACATATTATATAATCAAGACTTTGGTAAGAACGAAGTGCCACTTTTGCAAAACTGCTGAGATATAAACATTAAACTCTTTACAGTTTTCAGCAAAACAGCAAAAAGACCACCGAGGTCTTTTTAAGCTTCTATATACCTTTGTCAATTATTTTACAAGGGTCGCTAGAAATTTGAGAACACATTGCTTGCCAATCATCATGTTTTTATGACATATTTTAAGACGTGTTGACTTTTGAATTTTACACATCTTTGTCTTTCATATTGTATCTTTAACTCTATGTAAAGTTTGAAACTCAGGGTTATATGTGTGGTCAAAAACTTGGTCACCAAGTCAAATAATAGAAAAACCTTGTGAACATGATAGAATCCACATTTTACACCCAATCATCCTGAGAGTTGGTCAGAATGTTTGTGTTTATAAACTCTAGGTCAAGGTTGAAACTAGGTCACATGAGTTAAAACTAGGTCACCAGGTCAAATCATAGAAAATAAACTTGTCAGCGGCTAGAATCCACATTTTGCACCAATTCATGCTGAAACTTAGTCAGAATGTTTGTTTTGAAGAACTCTATGTCAAGTTTGAAACTGGGTCTCGTGGGTAACATGGGGTCAAAAAGTAGGTCACTAGGTATGTATATTTGACCTTTGGCCTTCTTTCTTCTTTTTTAGATACAGTTATGAAATTTTGACTGTGTGTACAGTTTTGCTGGCAGAATTCAATATCATCCTTCGCTGACTTAAACCATAGTTTTATAGGGTTTTATTTTTAACTTCGCCCTCAGTGTTACAACTTCACTAAAAGTCTTCATATTTATACCCTGAACATGTATGGAGGTTGAATTATCCCCCTTTATTAGCTTTTGTTGTCTGGAGGCATTTTCTTTTTCCTTTTTATATGAAAGAAATCAAGGGAAGGTTAAAGTGACAGTCAATCATCATTTAGTCACGGAACATTAATCACTCACCTTCATCTACATAGTTTGAACAATCAGTCTTAGTTTCATTTCTTTTTAATTTCTAATTCAAAAGTCACTTGTAAATTATGTTGTATATGAAACGTCAGGTATTTCATGATACATCTCTTTTTTACTGAAACAACAATAGCTGAACTTAAAATTGACATATGCCCACAATTTTAAAGTGCGACTTTCTTTTAAACACAGACCGTCGGCTTTGAACTGAGTACAGGAATATTCAAAAGATACTCTACACTTCTATGAAGTCACAAAGTTTATTTAATATCAATATGTAGTCAATACTGAGGCGGCTGTGGCTGCAAAGTGTGACCTTGGACCTGAGTTGTGCGTGACACACCTTCCATGATGCACTGCAAACTGTATTGTAATCCAAGTAAAAAGTAATTATTAGAGAATTCCATTTAACAGTGAC
Organism: Saxidomus gigantea; assembly: GCA_032359765.1. Taxonomy (NCBI): domain Eukaryota; kingdom Metazoa; phylum Mollusca; class Bivalvia; order Venerida; family Veneridae; genus Saxidomus; species Saxidomus gigantea. The sequence continues at coordinate 4,417 of JAUMHA010426693.1, read as the reverse complement.
AAGTTCGTAGCTGAGCCACGAACAGAACGAACATACGAATGGACTGCTATTAATATAACTCGTGGTCCAATCCATTTGTAAATATTACAATTGCATGTATTAATTGTCTTTTTTTTTATGTAAAACAGTTTACAATAAAATATGATTAAACTGAAATGAACTATAATCCGTCTAGTAACTGCATTAATGTAATCACTTAGTATTGTGCCGTTATACTAGACGTTGACAAAATAATATATTTTACGGAATGTTCTATCCAGAAGGGGGACTGTTGTTTACTTGAAGCGCCATCATACTTGTCCATTGGACTGTTTCTTCTGTCTGTAGATCCAATGTCCGCATGTCTGCCGAAAACACTAGTATATAATTTATACTAATGCATTTACTCTCGATTGCGAAACAAGTTCTCACAACAGACATTAATCGCTATCGATGCTCACTCACTCAGAAAGGGATAATGTTGAATTATCTGTGTCTAGCCTAAGGACACTACAACGATCCCGAGGCGGACGCGCTATCGCTACACCAAGGCGGCTCCATCTCGCAATTCACTGTTAAATGTCCATATTCTTCCTGTCAACAGAGCTTTACAACACGCATTTTTTACAGAGATTTTAATCAGTCAACGTGTAAGGATCGTCTTCGTCAATAAAATAGATCTTTTCAAAGCCTACTCTCCGAGTGACTAAGGGGTAGAAACTGTCGCACAGTCTCAGTGCTGTGAACTTTGAGTTAATATATATATTTCTTAAATATCAACTACCACGAAAAATAAGTATAACAACTAGAATCATTAAATGAAGGAGTGAAAGGACCTGCAAACAAATGCTGGGTCGTGCTACTGCTAGAATACGCTTCTACCATATGTGTGTCTATACACAAACACCTATATATGGTGTTGAGATGTCCAATAAAAGTAGTGAAGAGCTATGCAGGAAGGGACGGTCTAACGAGATTCATCTTATTATTTTCAAGGTATATCAGAAGTCGAGCAGTTCAGCACGAACCATCTCGAGCGGTTCATCGAGAACCATGTCCGAAAAATCATTGAAAGGGATAGTGACCTTAACCACTCGACTACCTAATCGACTGGTCTCTTGGGCACTAAAGATGTGACTGTTTATTCATCGTGCTCTTTAAAATATGTCATCTTTTTCTACAAGATGGACAATTTATGGCTGCTGGATATTTCAAGCGAATAGCAGTTTCAGAATGTAATTTGCGTGTCTCTGATCAACGTCTCTATTCTCTAATATTTATAAATGCATATAATCTAACACGTGTGCACAGAAATGCAGTGGTGTGACAAAGGGTACACACTTGGACTAATTTAATATTCAGGCTGAACATTTCAGTACATAGGTTTTATATCGACCAATTCAAAATGGGTATGTGACTTTTCGGACAGACAGACTGTCGAACACACGCACGGACAGGACAGAACAAATTTGAGATATCTTAAAAAAGATACATTTTTACACAGATACTCGGGGTTTTGACCCGGCCAGTTCCGTCCCAGATCAGTATATACATAAAGCAACTCATTTAAATACAGAAGACATTAATTGAAACTCTTTTTTCAAATTCTCGTTTTCACCATTGTATGTCATATATATTCTGTATTTATGAGTTGCATTTGTATTAAAATGTACAATAACGATCTGGGACAGTGCTGGCCGAGTCCAAACCCCGAGTATCTGTGCATCTAGGTAACATGACAATTGAGAGAACATATACTAGTACTAGACTTATTACTTTTTTCAAACAAATCTTTCAATGCACCAGCGAGGCAACTCTGCCGTTCAACATAGTTTGACCACCGTATACGCTAGTCGGAACGGTACTGAGCGAGTTTTAATATGGTCTAAATCAGAGTGAATTGGACGATTTCTTAAGTCGTTCAAGCGCCTTCAAATTGTAAACAAAGATCAGCTGTCATTTGATATTTATGAAACTGTCAGTACGTTGAATTAATAGTGTTTAAGAAGTAAAAAGGCAATCATGGTGGAAGAAACTGGAGCAAAAGACCGCAGTAATTCGGTTGTCATTGAGCAGATTCGAATGAAAAAATCGTTGACACTGTTCAACTGTGTTTCGATTCTATGTTCAGTAACTGGTCATATATCAGTATTTGTTGCACCGACTGCTATATTAAAGTATACAGGTTCCATAGGATTATCATTGTTATTATGGATTTTTGGTGGTTTTATGAACCTTTTCCTAGCACTGTGTTTCACAGAACTTGCAACAATGTTTCCAAAAGCTGGTGGGCCATATTTTTTCATTCTTCAAGTGTTTGGACCTTTACCTGGATTTATGATCATGTGGGGTTACATACTGCTAATAACGGGACCATTCTGGGCATTTCTTTCATACTGTGCATCACTTTATATTTTACAGCCGTTCTTTATAAACTGTGATCCCCCAGATATAGCTGTGAAGTTACTGGCAATTTGGATTCTTGGTAAGTGCTAGCTAAAATCATACTGTTGATATGCATAGGTTCCTCTAATCTCAAGAGAACATTTACTAAAAGGGTATGAAATTTCAGTTACAAAATATAAGGAGCTTTTATAAGAAGGCGTTCAGGCATTTAGTTATTCTTATAAACATCAGCATGAACATCATTATCCGACGCTTATTCCATATAGTGTTTTAAGTGATGCTGCTTTTCTTTAAATCCAAATAAATGGTCTTATTTTCCTCCGAATCTTAACTTTTATGAATTACCACCAACGTGTAAGGTGTACTGAAGATCATGCAAACCGTAAAAGCAGTTTGAAGCATGGATGTTCTATTAAACGTGGATCGATGTAATTATGCCAACATAGTTTCCGAAAATGTAAAACTGAAAAGGAAGTTAATGAGCAAGTTATACTTCATGTATAGTAATCTCATCATACAGTAAAATCTTAAACATGATTTGCAAGCTAGCCATGAAATGGGTTGAAACTGATACAGAACTTCCACAGACACTGTTTAAAAAGTCTTATTCATTTTAATTGATGAGGCATATTTTGATATTTCAAACCATTAATGTCGGCGACCAAGAGAAACTAGCACGCCGCTGACTGTCATGGACATTTATTTTGACTGTGGCTGTAGATACATTTGTGATGTAGAACTGAAAAGTTGTAAATCATTATGTTTCTACATTTAAAGTACAATTTAACCAGATTTATTTTAAAGCACTTTGTACTTAGATATCAATAAGCTCTTGTTGAAGCATGAGTTTAGGAATGACCGTTTCATATATTTCAGTGACGTTTGTAGCAATTAATTGTGTATACGTGAAGCTGGTGACCAAAATCCAGTCAGTACTCACATTAACAAAGTTACTGGCCTTACTGTTGATTATAGTATGTGGTGCTATACGTCTGTCTTCAGGTATGTATTACACTCTACCATTGTAACTATGGTAACATGATTCACATCTACCGTCTACAGATAGTCCAAACCTGTAAAGAATAATTATTTTTTAGAAAAAAAATCTATGAACTACAATTTTAAAAATCGATTCGATGTTAACCTAACAAAACATAATTTATATATATATATAAGATACCTGTTTATTGTAACATTGACTTGAATAGATTACGGTATGTAATTTAATGACATTTGAATATACCTCGTTACCTCTGTAATTCAAAAGAATTTAAATTTCTAATACATGTTTGTGTATATGTTTTTTAGTTCATATAATTATTATCATTTGTCTCACCTTTGTCTGAGAAAGGTATGACGCATTATTTGTTGATTTGTCTCGTTAAGACTGTAGACGGCATCATGTTCTTATTCTTTTACCTTGTGACCGTTACTTCAAATCACCAGTACTAAATATCTGACCCAGGTATGTTGATATTTGCTACCAACAAAATTGCTGTGACAAACAATTGTCCAACATGTGCAACCTTTGCATCATTGTGGACAGAATGTAACATTCCTTCATTTTTCTCTGTTTCTTCATTTGTCCCATCCATGCTGTCCCATCTGCTCTCCTGTTCAAGTATATGTACATAATTTCTTGTCTTCTATTCCAGGTCCATTCATTCTAATAAAACGTATTTTAATGTTTATAGAAAGTGGTGATGAGAACATATCCGAGGTTTGGGAAGGTACAGTGGAACAACCTCTTCTTGTTGCCATGGCATTCTTCTTCTCAGTCTTCACGTATGGTGGATGGTAAAACAATTTCTTCTTTGCTTTAACTTGATGTCCTACATTTTGACATTCGATCGTCATTATGTAAGGTCTTGAACCAAATTTTGACCTTGTGACCTACTTTCAGATGTGATATGATCGGTTTCCAAAAACGGAATACATTTCGTCAGGTGTGATCATACTGCTTCAAACAAGAATCATCTGTTGTTTTCTCACTGGCCTAAGTTACCTGATTTGCCTGATAAAACCGAAGTTC
>JAUMHA010426682.1:0-10099 GCA_032359765.1 Saxidomus gigantea | reverse complement strand
AAATTCGAGACCGATACGTTTTATCAAAATGGAGAAATAAAAAAGTGCACACTTTCTTTTGGAACTGAGTATATATGTGGAAGTTAACTGGAATATTTGGCAGACGACGCTGACTTGCGAGCTTCGGATCATGTCTGGATTTCATTGGAATATGATGATTAACGTGTTTGTTTTTTTAAATATCTAGTTCATTATTCAAAGAGCGACTATTCTAATTGTTTAACTAGATAGAATTGGTTTCTTTTATATCAAGTATTGCTTTCACAGCGTGCATTTCCATAAGAAAGTCCTTAAAGTTTTATCTTTACAGGTGAACAATAAATAGTCATATTTCTTATTTTAAAATCGAACATTGAAATGTCGAATTTACTAAAATACATTCCACGTACCTAAATACATTGTTCCTTCAACGTTCCTGGAAAAATTTACCGTTCCTTACAACCTTCAGAGTACCGTAAAAACAAATTTTAGAATATCTAACTTACCTTAAAATCTTCGACACAGATTACCAAATCGTTTTCAAAAGCCGCCCCTGTTTGACAAATGCACTGATGTATGGTACAATGCTTATTGAAGATATATTTTCAAGCTTTTTCTGCATTAGCTTTGTCTTGCTGTTTTCTTATGATTTTCTGTGATGTGTTTTGAATGTTCAAACCGTATATGGACAGTGTTATATTCAGGCTTAAAGGAAAATGTTTGTATTACCCGACCGCAATAAGGCTACCAAAATGTCTATATATCTTACTGGTTGATCAATTTGCAGACGTGTTGCAACTTTCCGAAACTAGGAGCATCTCCCTTCAGTTGTAAGTAAATTTACCTCTTGAAATAATGTGTATACATGTGTATTGAAATTCTTGTGGTTTACACTACTAGACGATTACAAATTTGATCAACGTTAAGGATCCCTCGGATGGATTGAATTTGGATGTTTAACTTTCATCGTTCTAGATCAATATATGAAGTATTCCCTTCATAACTTAATAAGGGCATTCACTCTTAGCTTATTTCTCCCGAAACTTACTCCAGATGGAATTAATCTCGAAGAAAAAATATAGTTGTTAACATATCGCAAGTTTTGTTATTCATAAATAAGTATTGATGAATTAATAGAGACTGTATCTTCTTCGCATATGTTTATTATCGAAGTTCCTGTGTATTCAGTTTACCAATGTAAAGTTTTTTTTCTAAAGGTTTTCTATTTATTCCGAATTAAATTATTTGATGCTGAAATATACTTCTACATGTACCATGACTCATTCGGTTTGTCAGTTTAACAAAGAAGACACTCAATTATTGTAAATCCAGTAAAATACGTTTTGACTGTAGATTTCCCGTAATGTCCATGGTTCATGTCAATTGTGACGATATCGTTTCCCTCTTTGGCTGCAACTGTACATGTGTACGTTACCCTACCGCAAATTTGGATGCGAACTTTAACTTGTTGTAATAGTTAGAAACCTAAGAAAGTCAGAGAATATTTTGTTTATTGGTACAATTGTTAGCTATAATATGAAAGCATCTTTCTGATTATAAAGGGTCATCTCACTGGTGTACAAATGAAACAAAAGCTGAACAAAAGCTGTAAACTTCAGCTCTAACCGAAACGAGTGTCCCAATAGTATCTCTCTTGCAGTCTTGATTTATATTTAAATATAGATATATAGATATCATTTCAGGTAAAGACGGTAATTGAGATATTGCTTTAAAGTAACAAAAAGTTACTTGCTATATATCTATTCCTGAAGAAGGGATCTTTTTCATAAGGACACAGTCTTGTTTGAGATTTAATATACATTGTAACTTTATGTATGAATAAATAAACAAGCATCTCATGGTCAATTAGGTCACCACTGGCATTATAAAACACTATAATACAGTTGAAATCATTGAAGAAAAGATGAACACGTGAAAAATTGATTAAAAGTATAAAATTACTTTTTGAAATGTCAGCCCGTATTGTTTTGATGTGCCGATCATTACTTTTATACCATAAACTAGCGCGATAAGATCTCTGTAGGCAAACGCTTTTCAAAGGCGTTGGTAGAGGAATTAGACATTTCAATTAGTCTAATTCCTCTAATTGGCGAAGAGTATTTTTAAAAGATTAGTTTTTCATATTGCTTTTAAAGGAGTAGTGACAGATATGTTGCTGCCGACGTAAAAAAAGACAAGCGTTTGATTCTGAATAAAAAACACTTCCTTTGCATGTGTTAAACTTAAATTAGTTTACTTAACTTTTAGATAGAAATACACATATTGTGTGGTTTTCAAACGCTGTTTTCTGCTGATTGTTATCTTAGATATATACAATGTTCTTGATTCAGATTAATATAGTAATACGATTATAATCATTTTTTCATGTAAGCAGAATGGTAAACGCTGTTTTAACTTTACATTTGAAGTGTAGAAGATTTGAAGAATACGCTGCTATTGCAGAAATAGGTTGTGAAAAAGTATTTGAAAAAGTTAGAACGATCATCTTAAGGTTGTGAAAAAGTATTTGAAAAAGTTAGAACGATCATCTTAAAGTCCCGATTCCCTTCAAGGTGAACTTATTGTAGTCCACGGAGCTTTGCTTTACACTTATAGAAAAATGGGTATTACCAAATTTGTGACTACAGTGTTTAATGTATAAAGATGTAAAAAAAATAATATTGATAAAGAGAACACGCTTTCAGTTTGGGCTATCCTAGTCAAATGTTCAGACCCTCCTATTTTTCAATGTATATTTTATTAGCATTCGTTTCTTACATGTTTTCAAATCAATCATTGTGGTTTAAACATTTTACTTGGGTAAGGATTTACAGTTTTTAGAACAGTTGTATACGTTTATAAAGTCTTTAGAATTTTTCTGATACAGAGCAAACCACGGGCGTATAGAAACATGTTCGACAAACGAAAGGGATAAGACTATTTTCTGGAAAATTTTATACATTACTACATGTATTAGTCTTTCTTTTGTATTTGTTCAATTGCTGTCAACATACATTTCAATGTGTTCGTTTCAATGTTATGGTAAACGTTTCTTGATAATTTGAAGAAGAAAAAAGGTGGAAGATTGAGCATTTACCTTTAATTTATAAAGACATCCAATAAAGGGCATCCGAGCGCAATGAATTAGAAGTAAGGCAACACATAACGATTATCTATAGCAATAATATAGTCATCTACCTGTATCCAACAGACTCTATCCTATTAGAATGCCGGAGAAGAAAGACAATATAATTTGACAGCGACCATCTGTAATTTAAAAGTAGGCTGACGAGAACCCGGCAGTTTGAATATGGCTTTCAGGATGTTTATAACTTTCGCCTTCGCAGGTACGTCTTATGTTCTTTGAGCGCTAGATATCCAGTTCCATGATGCATTTACATGGACCAATCTTTTTACTGGTACATATTACAACAAAATAAATATCAATAATAAAAATGGAGTTATTTTTTTAAATCGTTACAAATCCAATTATGTTCATTCTATATAGATGTAACATCGGTATTTAAAAGAACAGACATTATTACTAGGTGTTGAATTTAATATCATGTGATCGTGAAAACAGTAAGTACCGGTATCTGGACATATGTGAAAGTATTGAGAATTTTTTTCTTTTGGAAAGTAGATGAAACATGTACCCATATACATTTTCTGACTTTGTTTAATTTTAACAAATACCTTTATTTAGACAGTATTTATATAAAATGAAGATACGGGCTTGTCGAATACGATATGAAAACGGGCATCAATGCGAAAACTATGGCTAATATGGAAACTTATAAACAAACTGAAATTCACAGATTCTGAAATATGTATTGAGACAGTTTTAAATAGCATATAAGAAAATGTTTATCTATCATCGTGTCTGAAATTCAAAACTCCTATTTCAATTGCGTGATCGTTATTTTGAACAATTGATTGTTTTAGCTCTATGCAAGACAGATATAGGCTATGCATACCCCAAGCCGAAGTATACTTGGCCTCTACATTCAGCAAACCCATTATTGGAGATAAAAAACGGGATTGTCGGGGGCACGAAAAGCTGCTCACTATCTTCAGGAGACGTAAATCCAACACTTCAGTATAGCGGAATTCATGTGACCGGAAGTTCAAATTCATATGTTGATATCGTTATCGATGACTCAAACGAATTTACTGATGATTACTCCTTCGCTATATTTGCTGCAGCGAAAAATGCAAATGGAGGAAACATATTTCATTATAAACAGGATGACTCTGCTGTAGATCCAAATGTGGAAAAAATAAAAGACGTTATTCTTTGGTACAATCAGACACACCTTGTTGCAGAGACGCTAGGACCAAATAATGAGTCGTATGGCTCTGTTGATATCAATATAAATTCAGCTGATTTTGTGAACACTTGGACTGGATTTGGTGTCAGATATGATCGTGGCGGGAAAAAAATAAGGCTCCTGATAGACACCAACGTTGAAACAGAAATTAACACTTTGAACGACGCAAGTATTGGGCAGCCTGGAAAGATAAGAATTGGAGGCTCTTTTGATACATCACGTTCACATTTCAACGGAGACTTGATATGCACAAATATGTTTGATTCTAAGATATCATCTGGTGATATTTCACAATCTCTCGACGAATGTGACCTTGGAAACTGGAACCAAAGCGCTCTAGGTAAATACAAATATTTAGTAATACTCCAAAAAATATAGTGTCCTATGTTTAACAGTATTTACTTCGTAACTTTCCCTTGAAACATGGATCATAGCCTTATTATAATAGTTCTTATTTTCTTACCATTAAAATCGTTAATATTTTGGTTCTGATTAAGGAGTGTATACGTTCGTTGTAAATCTATACATTTTGAAAATGTCTTTGAAATAACTAAATCTAAATAAATGGAAACAAGCAAAAAGAAAAAAAAATCAAGTAGATGCGAAACTATATATTCATCAGTATCCGATTTGTGTAGTGTCCATCTCGTTTCACAGTTTATCATCCTTATCTAGCGGCTTTGACGACATACAATGAAAACAGGGTCCGTATACAGATGTAACTGGCAAATCCTCGTTTAAGTAATAGTGTTGTTGATGTGGTTTTGTAGGTACAGGGGGCGGCTCTGCCGAAACTTGCGAAGACTTTAGAGGTTATTATGTCATCAAACAAAGAGACGTTGCATTAGAGTCAATTCCAGCACTGAATACCATGACAACAAGCTCGCATGTTAGATGTGCAGATTTCTGTATGAGCAAAGAAGTATGCTGGACATTCACAATAAACAAAGCAGAGGGTATTTGCAAACTGTTTGATGCTGATTATTCCTCAAATACTGTGTTAAGCACGGGAACCCATTATTACATACGGCGATAAATATGTTGCTAAATACAAGTTAAACATCACCGGAAAAATTTCGAATTCATGTGAAATATGCAGATATATTAACATGTGAAACATATTAGATGTGTCAAATTCTGGGGTCGAAATATCTTCCCCTATGCCTGCTGGTTTTGATAAAATTTATATGTGCAACTGACTTACATATAATGTTAGCCTATATTAAAGATGAAATTTTATTTCACTGTGTTCAAAGCGACACTATTGGCTTGCTGCTTTCGTTGTATACTGCATAAGATAAACGTTCTTACGTTTACTAAAGTAACAACAAGTGAAGTCAAATAAGGTAAAGATTCTAGTTTCAGCTGATCCCAAGACACGAAAAAATGTTTGTCGAAATGTACAACATTTACTGATGTACTAATCTGAATTACCGAAAGTATTCCATGAATATTTGACTAAAGAAAGTCCCTTTTTGAACACTTAAATCGTTAAGTTTTGCAGAGTTTTATATATTGGGTACGTGTAGGTCTAGAAGTTGGGATGACAGTTTAATGCGAAGGCATCGGTGGCCCAAATATCCAAGGTTTATTTCCGCAGTGATCCATGTTGTTACAGTCGACACACTGGTTACGGTGCGCAGGACCACACTGACAACTATTCATATCAAATTGGCAGCATGCGCAGTTATACTGACTTTTGTCAAATTTGCACTGACAGTCCGCCAAAGCCAGAGTGTATCCATCAACACCCATATCCGGTCCTGCCTGGGCTGTAAGATAAAAAGGTTTAGTGGTGTAGGTTATTTAACTCTCAATTTAGTTTTATCAGAAGTTTTCTTGTTTGAAATCTCAGAGAGTGAGCAACTCGCCTAGTCGTAAGATACATGTAAAATGATTTCTTTCCTACTAGGCTTATTTAAGATCAACGCAAAAAAACGGACACTGTCTTCATTATTGAGATGAAATAAATAGAAGTTACCTGAAGAGCTAGTACATTTAAATTATAAGAAACAGCATTTAATTTTCATGCCCCGTTAGTAAACATTGTCGACTTTGAATCACTTTCCAAAATTTTCCAAATGCGTCTGTTTTAGCGTTAGGATAAACATTATTGTTAATGCAATAACGCCTAGTTTTCGTGGGTAATTCTTTCTTAAATAAGTATAAGCTAACCAGCAGTTCATGTAATTGGGGAAAATATAATTTCTTGAATCGTTAAATTAACTAACGAAACTTACGTGTTCCACAATTTTTCGTTGATCCACAAATCGTGCACTGCTGCTGGTTTGGGGACGGGCACTGGCAGCCGCCATCGTCGCAGCACGCACAAGTGAACAAACCGGACTTAACAGCACACTGGCACCCTGTCTTGTTGCTGTATATTCAAATAAATTATTTTTTACTCTTACCCTGTTAGTAAGGCAATTTTCATTTTGTTTTTGCGATCAATGCAGATAGTGATCAGCCTGTGCGTCTGTACTTCCTGATCATGATCTGCACTGCTTACTGTTAAGGTACTGGGACCCTAATTGACACCAATTTCAATCATGATAGGCTTAATATTTTCTTAATCAGTATCATTTCCTTGATTTAAAAACAAATTTTAAAAGAAATTTACAGTGAAATAACTAAGTTATAGGAATTTTATAACCCTACCCAAATTTGGAATTATTTATAAAAATGACATCAGACGAGAGATAAGAAAATGCATGTATTTCATTTATTATTCAATAATTTGATATCAGAGTATCAATAACTATATTTTCTTTCAGAAATTATACACCATGTACCATATTATCAAAAAGTTTTGTAAAACTTTTATGAAATAATCAGATAGTATTACAATTTTCAGGTAATTATTTGACCATGTTCAATTTTGAACATCAAAGTTTTTTTAAAGATCAACATTTTCTAGAAATGGGGCATGCCTTTTTGTATATTCAGAATTACCTATAACATTTTGGAAACAGCATGCCAAAAATTCACGATGTTTACCATCTCTATTTAAGATAATTAGAGTTTAAAGTTTCCCATCAGCGATCATTTTAGCGGGGTTTGCAAGTAATATAATCTTCAAATAAGCTAATACTTATTTTTCTAGTGTAAAAACAATATAAACATAATTATGTAGAAAAAAGCAAAATAATGAAATAAAAAAAAAATAAAAAGTTTTTAAAAACTTGTGGTTCCGGCTGGATTCAAACCTACGCCCGGAAAACCTCAAAAGTTCTATAGTCTTGTACTTAACAACCTAGGCTAGTGCATTAAAATTGAAGAGTTTTAAGTGGAGGTTTTTATTAGGTGTCAACTACCTTAAGTCAGTGACTTCACAGTTACATGTAGAATCCAATTTGACAACTAATGTTTATCTTGTTAAACACACATGTCAATTTTGTTACTTAGCACGGTCTTTGTTAAAGTTCTCATATTTTCCAAATTTAGAAATAATTGAAATTATTCTTATCAATCAAATACAACCACACGGGTGTGTTTGATATTATTTTTGTTTTTATGATGCTATGTAGATAAACACAATAAAAACAGACACATGTAACAAACGTATTATGTATGTTAAACCTCTGTACTGAAAAATATGGACTCCTAGGAACACATAAAAATGTGGTGACTATTGCAATATTCTGGAATTGGGATTTATGGGATATATTAAACAAGAATATACAGAAGATTTTTCTCAATACAAATCAGAGATGTTTGCTGTCCAAAGCTTTGATATTGTGGAGTTACATATGATAACATTAGCTATTGTCTACTTGTGTTTCCTATCGATCTCAGTAATTTAATCAAAGCTAAAATGTCTTAGTGGCCTAGTTAATTCTTCTGATAAGTTCATCAGTTAAGCATGTTTCTCTTTGGCTTATTTTGCCCCTTTCTTTAATTATATAGCTCTTTTATCTACAAGATCAAACAAATAGATTTAAGAGGCATGTTTGCTGGTTCTAAATAATGTTACGGGTTCTACTGAAATACAACAGTCAAATGACAGAAGTATGTAGCTATATGCGTCGATTTTTATCTTAAAGATTAGGTCTTTTCGAATAGACAAACTCTACCGTAATTGGGCAGTATTAAAAAAAATATGTTATTAAAAAGTTTAACACTTTTAGTTTAATGGATATCAAATAAATATTCTGTATCAAAATTGTAAACTTCAGATAAACGATTCAGGCATAAACAATCAAATATCTGTACTGTATGTAAACAATACGGACTGATTTCGGTATTAAAGTAGATCTATAGCCTAAGTAACAACTTGAAGTGCCAGTTTTTCCCTCAAGCATATTTCTTAATCGGAAACAGATTTAGTTATTGAAACAAATCGCATATAAGATAACATAAGGCAAATTACCTTGTCCATATATCAAATCTGTGATATTCAATTCCACCCAGAGGCGCCACTGGTAGTGTCACAGTATTGACTCCTACAAAGTAGATGTGACGGTATTCACGCTGAACAATCAACAAACATTTATTATCTCGGGCATTTTCGTGAAAAGTTCGTCAACCCGTGACTTTTGATCACTAACCAATATTTATAGTTGTTTTCTCATGGTCAATTACTTAAAGTTTAAAATTTTATACAGTAGAAACTTTGTGTTCTTAGTATTGAAGATTTTTTACTTTTAATTAAATGCTTTAGTTTCCTGAAAATGTTATGATCTTATAAAAGATTTACAGAGCTCAGCGAAAGGTTTTGTCCTTTAAAAAGCAAGCACGAGTGTGTATGATACGTGCAATTTGATTGGGCAAGGTAATATGTAAGTTCATAGTATTTACCGGAATTTGACAAAATAATTTTCGTTTTATCAAAAACACAACGAAACTTTTTTTCAATAAAAAATCATTTCTACAATTTCTTGGGTCTAAAACAAATTGTAACCCGCGCTAACCTGCAGAAGTCCACATCTGTTTATTCTTGGCAGGATCGCATTTCTGATTATGATTTGCTGCGTTAACTTCGCCAGGCTTCCTGCAGTTCCCATCAATCAAGCACGTGTTTGCCTGTTGAAAGAAACATGTACTCTTTGGGGGAAAATTATATACAGATTCTACATATAAAATGAAATTATCAAAAATAAACGACATGTAGTTATGTATAGTTATGCTTTCTTTATTGAATTTGTACAAGACTTGCAGATATTCATTGTTCCAAGTTTGTTTAGCTGTCAGTTAATTAACGTGTTTGTCATGTTATTTATTATATAGAATAATGAAATGAAGAATATTATTGTATTAGAAACCAAGAACAAGTACGGCTGTTGAAAAATAGATAAGATTTAATAGTGTAGCAAATCGTTCTAATTATCTTGCATATTTAGGGGGTCGAGCGGACAATAATATCTAACAATGAGTGTCAAAATTATATCAGAATTCCAGGTTCTGGACAATATAAAACGAAAGTTAATTGTCACCAAAATGGTTGGAGTCGACAAAAATCCAAGATGGCGTTTAAAATGGCCGCCATTATGTACTAAAAACCAAGTAAATGTATCTTTTTCTGTTACAACTTTGTCGTGTTTGTTCAGATTAACACTATTTTTTTATATTTTCACTTCACATTAATTCTCTTTAAAAATGTGTAACCTATTACCACATTCCTTTTGTTTGTATATTGAGAAAAGGTATCACATTTAATGCGATTTACATACACACTCGTAAACAAGTCAAATGTTTGAACGCCGCCAAATGGAATGGGGGTTGCGATAAGTAGTAATGTTGGATTTAATATATGGTGATTAACCAAACCTAATCTTTTTGCACTCTAATTT
>JAUMHA010426671.1:0-10099 GCA_032359765.1 Saxidomus gigantea | reverse complement strand
CAAACAGAAGTTGAGGATTCAAACACCTAACTTTTGAAAGTCCTTCTTTATTTTGTTTTTGTTGTAACAGTTTTTGCAGTTGGACATTGTGATAAATGTGAGAATTTTTTAGTCTCTCGAGGGCCGATTATGGAACTATGATATCTGCATATACATAAAGTAGCAGATACAATAGTTACACAATCACAGTGCAAAATCTTACATTTTTGTCACAGATATATACTTTACCTTGTTCGAAAGTTTGTGTATATCTTAAAATATCTGAAGAGAAACAAGACGTTGCTTTTTTTATGTCCCAACTACCGAGTGTTTCTAAAGTTGTAGTGTGCATGCATTATTTTGTAATTTTTGAGAAACCAAAATTGTTTCTACCTTAAGTAATATAATTTTGTGATATATAAAAACTGCAGGTTTCTCAAGGGTTTCAAAATACAAACTGCATGAATGAATTCAAATAACGATGACATCATAATTTCGACTGTTCACAGGCATTTTACCTTATCAAAATGCATTTTTTGACTGACATTTTGGGTTTTGTTGTATTCACCTCTCTTGTTCTGATCTAGGTGTTTTAAGCTTGTCTTTCATCAAAAAATTACAGCCAAAAATGTCTGAAATTTAAATCTGCAGCAACATGTGTCAGTTTAAAATCTCCATGGATTATGTCCTCCTTTGCCAGGCTCTCCCGCTCTCACCTCAGTGTTGGTGGGATACATGTACATATTGTTTCTTATGAAACTTAATTTAAAAAATGACCCCACAACATTAAGCCAACTGTGACCACACCCACAGGAAGTCAAGTAATATCCTGCAGATGGTTCAGTAAAGCCAGCTTCAAATGAAATTGATTGAATGTCAAAGTCAGTATCACTAGTCAATCTTTGCCAGCTTTGCTTTCAAAACTTCTTTGTATTGAGAACTTGAGATGGAGTTTTCCGTCCTTTGAGTCTTTTAAAATACATTCTAGCTGTGTGAGGGTATATTGCTTGAACCTGGCTTCTAGATGACATTACTTCATCTTCATGCAGCTTCTCCTGGTTTCCTTGCAGAAGTGTATTTATATTTTTTTGTAAGATGCAGGCAGATCAAATAGTTGAAATGTCTTGTTGAAATGAGGTCAATTTCTACCTAAATTTGGTGTACTCTTTCTCCTGTATTTTGCAAACCTTTTGAAGAAAACTGAAATTTGATCTGAATATTTCATTTGAAGGCCAGGTTTACTTCATCTATTGACAGATGTGTATAGATAGGTAAACATTTCAAAGTTCCATGTAGTACTACAGTTTTTTGCTTATAAATCAAAGACACGTGGCTTGTTTGGTCAGAAAATTACTGTTCAATACATCTTTGCCGGCAGGTTTTTATTATGTGTCTTGGTCTTGAAAACTCCCTGCATCGTTAGTCACAGATAACATTCTTCATGTTGCTGCTGTATCTAAGTATGAAAAATCTCACTGAACTTTTTCTGTGCAACAAACTTGTACATTTTAGAAACAGTCAAAACAAGATTGTCAATTACCTTTGGTCAAAAGAGTGAAGAAAACTGAACTTAAAATATAGTTACTGTAATGATACTCAAATAAAGAAGTTTTTATCCTCACATCAGAACCTCATTGGATAAAATGGAACAGTTCATTTGATATCATTTGATGATGCATGTAAGTTCATCAAGTTAAAGCATGGTTCATATGCTGTACTTTTGCACTATAATTTTTTTTAAATGTTTTACAATTTCATTTTATTAACATAAAAAATAGCAACTGCAGAATCACAAGCTCGAAGAGGTGAATACATCATTAGGAGGGCTTCTGTGCAAAAACCAACGTCTTAACGTTAATTGCTAAAAGACGAGAAAGGAGTGATATTATTGCAGAGTGCAACCAGGTGCTGTAATGTTACTCAGCTTGTCTGTGATGAATCAGCAGACAATATGGATTCAGATCAGACCAGACTGTATGGATGTGATGGCTGATCTGGATTCATATTGCTCGGCATGACGTACATTTGTAACGTTAGTTTTCGCACAGTAGGCTCATTGTGTTCTCTGCATTTTTTTGCTGTGATGAGTTATTTTTGCATCAACGCAAGCATTTTCTGTAATCCTCAGATACGCACTATACTGAATGTTCAAGCAAGCTTTTGTAAAGGAAAGTCAAACTTTTGCATTTTTAACTGTATTGCTTGTTTTCAGTGTGAAAATATAAACCCTAATTCTGAAAGAAATGATGGAATAATTATTTTTTTTTGCTTAGATTCGAAAGGAAAAGGTTGATATATATTTATATTATATATATAATACATATATCTACATAATAGAGAAATATTCCAAAATGTGTTGTACAAATTCCACATTGATAATGTCAAGTCACATTGCAAATTGAACAAAGTCATATTGAAGCAAGACTTCAAACATAGGATGTAAGTTAAAGCTTTGTGGATTCGTGATAGATAAAAATGTATGGACTGTTATCAATTTTTCTGCTTGTACGAACTATTTTCGGTAAAATATCACAGCTCTTTTTAGGCTACTTTTAGTATCAGTAATTTTTGAAAATACATTTACTTACTATACAAAGAAGAATTTTCATGAAAATATAAAATTTAATCACCATTAACACATGACAAAATAATACAGAACACAGATTTTTAAGTGGGTATGAACTTTCAGGTTACAATGCAGTCCTTTAACACCTTGGGACATATGAGAGAAATTCTTTGAAAACAGCACATATTGGAAAAATTAATACTTTTGCTCAATATTACAGTTGTAATTTCATTTTTACACAATCTACATAGAAACGTATGTTTGCTTATATTATGTAGATAATATATAACAATAATTATAGTAAGCTTCATTAGCATTATATTAACCTTAAGCCCTGCTTTATATCTAAAGTGGACCGATTCTTTTAATTGGACAGAACCATTAACTGTTCATAGGGGTGGTCACTGAAAGTTTACTGACTGAATGGCAAGCAGTGCAGATCATGATCAGACAGAGATGTGTAGGCTAGTTATGATGTGCGCTGGTTGCAGAGGCTGAAAAGTTTGCTGCTTGTAGGCTAAGGGTTACAGCTAAGTGAAACTACTCCTAGTTAATAAACTTTCTGTAGTAACTCTGTTCTGCACTAGGAATTGATTTGTATGTTTACCTAACTGCTAGTGCCTTTTTCTTATCGTCCCAGTGCAACCAAACATGTAAGGAGAGTTTGAAACATTCGAGACTCATTTTAGCTCACCTGTGAACTATTGTGATGCGTCTGTGTTCGTCGTGAACAATTAGGTTGTGCAAGCAATAGAAACTGCAGTTTTCCTGGAATCATCATAAAACTTGGTCAGAATGTTAACTTTGTATTAATGAACTCTAGGTTGGGATTGAAACTGTGTCACATGGGGTCAAAAACTAGGCCACCAGCTCAGATCATAGAAAAACCTTGTGCATGCAAAAGAGACTACATTTTGTACCCTGGATCATCATGAATATTGGTCAGAATGTTTGTCTTGATGAATTCTAGGTTGAGTTTGAAACTGGGTCTTGTGGGATCAGAACTAGGTCACCAGGTCAAAACATAGAAAAACCTTGTGCATTCAATAAAGGCTGCATTTTGTACCCAGTCATCATGGATGTTGGTCAGAATGTTTTGGTTTTTTTAATTCTATGTCAAGTTTGTCCCATTGGTCAAAAAGTAGGTCACAAGATGAGACCATAAAAATCTTGTGCATACAATAGAGACTGCATTTTGTACCCAGTCATCATTGTCATTTGGATTGAAACTGGGTCACAAGATCAAAACATAGAAAAACCTTGTGCAGCAGTAGAGGCTGTATTTTGTACCCAATCATCAAAAATGTTGGTCAGAATGTTTGTCTTGGTGAACCCTTGGTCAAGTTTGGTCCAAAAAAAAAATACAAACTCATTAGAGTATCTTTATCATAAAAATGTTTAGTTGACATTCATACATTTAAACTGCTTTGTTTTGTTTTTTAAAAATAAGCAAGTTAAATAATCAATCTTGACTTAATTAGATAACTACCTCTGGTATATGTATTTTATCATCATTTTCTTAAACCATTCAAACTCAAGGGAAAGTAGTGAAAGAATACTTTTGTTAATAAGAAATTTCTGAAAAATAAAAAATCTACACCAATTTATACTTTATCTTGCTGTTAAAAAGTGTAATCTTAGTAGTATAAGTTAATATCTATGCTTCTATGTGATGAATTTTGTTTATACCTTATATGCAATAAACAGAGTTATCCATATGGGGCCTCAAAAGAAAAAAACAGTTTGGTAAAAAAATAATTCACCAGGTCATGTCATGGACTGTTTATTCATTTTTTTCAAGCAGATTTCAAAATGTTTCATGGTTGACCTGGGTCATAACCCTTGTACCTACCTCCTTGTCTATTGGAGCAATGGAACTCAGGTGAACTATTTAAAGCCTTTATCATATGGCCATCTTGTTTTTGTTTTGATTTCTGTCTCAAATCTGTTACATTTGATTGGTTAGAAATTTGCTCACTTGCAAAACTGACCAATAAGAAGCAAGAAGTTTGAAATTTAAAATGTAATAAACATAAAGTATAAACTTCATTACCGGTAAATGAAACACTTACTTACATTAATTATCACTGTTTTAAACACAAATGAGCTGCCTATAAGTACTGGTTAAGAACTTTGGGATTGAAGCATTATCTTAGCAGTAGAAGACCACACTTGGTGAAATAATCTTAAAAACACAAACAACAAATTGCTATTTCATTATACATTATACATTAACACAAGGTTAGAATTCACCTTGCATTGAAACACATTATTTCTGAAACATTTAACACAGCATCAAAAAACTAATTCTCCATGTAACACTTTGGGGTTTTTTTTGTAGCATCAAGTTAATGCTGTCCTTTATTGATATGTAAGTGACCCTGCTCACTGTGAAGTTTCAAGGGCATATATGAATATAATATTTGTAATATACATAATTTTGTTCAGAAATGAAGCAGTTTATGTGGGGGGAAGGGGGGGGGGTCATTTCTTAGGGTAAATTGCTTTTGTGAAAAAAACATATTCATGGGCCCTGTTTTGATATGTATAGATTACATACAAAAGAAAATCCAACTCAATATGTTTTCTGTGAAATTTTTATTATTTAATTTCATGAATTTTATGTTTCTTGTTAGAACATTTAAAAGTTCCTTCTCATAACCATCGACCAGGAAGTCCTGGTAGGCACGGTGACCATGGTCATAGTAAGTATCGTGCATGGCCGACATTCTTTATGGCATTGTTTTCTTGTTCATAATCTAACAAAGCATGAGCTAAAGGCGCTTCCATTCTCCCTTATACACACTGAGATCTGTCAATAGGAGTCAGTTTCTGAGGTAAATTCTCAGAAAAGAATTCTGAATTCACAAGAATGACATACAAAGTAGATTTAATATATTGTCATGATTAAAATAGAATATACCCCACATATATCATAGATACACACAAAGTCAATTATATTACTGACCATCTACTATCTTTTCTATGATATCACTAACATAAGTATTACTTTAACCGTCTACTTTATTCCATTTATCAAAATTTGTTCACTCTTTTTTACTGATTCAGTCTTTTGGTAGAATTTTGTGTCTTTCAACAAAGGTTCAGGGGGGATGCATGCCTACAAAATTGTACCCATATGTTCCACATATATTCCTGCATCACAACAAAAACTTATCCTACATATTTAAGAACCCATAATTTTATGAGAGTAATTTTGATATCAACTACATAGCTTATTTTCAATTTAATTTTCCCTGATAAAACAGTAAAGTCCTTTGTAATAGTCAATAGATTTTACTTTTCACCTATGTTAACTTTTCATGGTAATAGTGTAGTGGAAGGTTTTCTACTGAGGAATGCTGAAAATACTAGTCTGTACCATCTGACCGTCATTTAAGTTTTGATGGGTGCAATACTGAAAATACAGTCTATTTTAAACACACAGAAAATGTTGGTCTTTGTAGTGTATTATATCCAAATATGGAAGTTAATGTTTTCACCATGTTGCCTTCATTGTAGCTTTTATGGGTTTTATGATGGCAGGTATAGCAGGTATAAATGTGACCTGAGGCAAGGGCTTTATAACCTTTTTCATAGATTGCAGGAAACTATATTTATATTAGCTCAATCTCTTTAAATCCCAATCTTAACTGGATGGAAGATGTTAAATGTCACCTCCCATCTAAATCTGTAACAAAACTGGGATTTCCATTGATTTACTTGAAACTAGATAGAAAATATTATGGCAGATAGAATTTCAACCCAAAATACTGTAAGCTCCTGGTGTTTTCTCTTGCTGTTTGAAATTCCAGGGAATAGATGTACAGTCCTTACAATATAAGTATATTTGTATCCCTCCATATATTTCAAGATAAAAGGTTCTCGTCCATCGTTGGAAGTTGTTTAAGTATTAGTTACATGTATCATGTTGTATGTAGATCTCTAGTCCACGATGAATCCTTCTGTTTTCTTTCAGTCACCTTAGCAAATCATGAATTAGAAATAATTCCTTAAAATTGTTGCCACCTTGTTTATGATTAAATCTTTAAACTATTCATGAACTAGTTATAAACATTTTATTTTGCCACATATGTTTACAAGTCCTTAAACAATTTATAAATAAGTCATGTTTCCTGAAAATACAATGTAGATACGTCAAATTAAGTGCCTTTTCTTTTGTCTGTTGCTGTTATCTGTTTGTTCATGTTGCAACAAGCAGCCTTTTTTCTTTTTTATTTTAAAGTATTTGAAAAGAAAAGTTTCTTATAATTTCTTTGTGCAAAGCAGTAAATATCATGAATTGATATGTATCGGTGTCCTCTTAAACTTGCATGTATTTTCTAGGACCAAATTTTATATTTGACGGAGATTTCATCGATATATTCACATGCTTAATTTCAGGAAATTTGGGTCTAAAGACAAGCGATCCTCATATTAGTAGTTAGTATCGAGTACATCCAGTACAGTCATCTAAAATCTACCTTATCCACCTTTAATATGGACTTAGACAAGACAGTTACAGGCTTAAACAGTCCTTTCAGGATAAAAATATCACCTTTATGCATACATTGTTATATTTCTTAAGTCTGTGTATCAATTTTTGTGGGTTATAAATATGTATGACTGGATTTTTTTTTTTTTTTTTACTTTTTACAAGTTTATTATAATACAAGATCTCAGTATGTATTAAAATAAACATTGTGAACAGAGATACAAGTAGTCATAACATGGTGAGAACATTATGAAAAAATGAAATAGGTCGCTCTATTTTTGTGAAATTATTTTACTGTTTCATACATCTGTAAAACAAGTAGAGCTGTAATTGTCTTGTTCATAAGTTATTTTAACGGAAGCTTGTTCATACCCGTCACCTTTACAAAAAAAACCTTAAAGTGACTGGGGCATGTTGAAAGTCACGTTTGATATTGATAATATTTTCACTGTTTATAGCGTGGATAGGTGTAATGGCCATTGCAGGTAGGACTTTGATGATCCACAATAAGAAATCTTCTGTGTAACGTGTAAAAAGACGTAGTAAACTGTAAATGAAAATAATTTGAAATTCTTTAAATTGATATATAGTTATTGTTACATGAATTTTGATATAATAAGTAAAAGAAATAAACATACATTTTTTCTAATTTGATTGTAATAGTATTTTATATTTGTTGTTGACTGTGATTATTTTCAATGAACATACAGTTTACTAGCGTTAAATTACACAGAGGAAGGAAAAAGTGTGGATAACTTAATACAGTCACAAGTGAAAGTTCCCAACATTCCTTTCAAAAGTTAATAACGTCAAAATTGCACTTTTCAGAAAATTTCCCCGTTTAACTTCACAGATATATTTATTTGGTACATTTTTTTTTTGTTCACATTTAAACAGTTTTAATTATGCATAAAGCTTTGAATTTATGGAATGAGTAATATTCTAAATGACGATCGTAACCTTACAGACCTGCACTGGAGGCCTTCAAAGTTTAACATGTTATTGATAACTATTAAAATGGCACTTTAGCTAATATTATTTGCTAATTGCTAACTGATTATAAATCAATTAAAAGAACATATAAATAACACTTGCATGCACCTGACTTTTCACTTCTCATTTATTAACATATACAAGTTGGCATAATTAGTTTAATGACAAGAGCGGAATGAAATCAATAAATTCATCGAAATTTCTTACTACATGCATTTTGAATGTTTGCCCAGTAATTTTAACATTATTTAATTGCTGTATAATGATTGAAAAGTTTTCTCGCATTTCTCTTATCATTATATTCATTAAAAATGAAGTAAATACAGGTAGGTAAATTTGAAGGAAAATGTGGAGAAAACTTTCACATTATCACTGTGTGCTGTGTTTTTTTTTATATTCACCTGTGTGCATTATCTCCCTTTCATAATCTAGGTGCGGGATCGAATGTAGGCGGTCGAAGTTCAGGAGGTAAGTTCACAGATAACATGGTTATATCACAGAAAGTATAACCAGCCGTATATAGTTTTATTAAGTGATTTTATAAAAGAAGTTCCAAAGACTTACAAGTTGCCGAGTCCAATTCTATCGGCTGTAATTGACCTTTACCCACCTGTCCATTACAAATTATTCTGACCGATGATACCAGGAGTACATTTTGAAAGCACATTTATTAAATCCAATCTAATCAGTGACAGAAACATGTTAGACAAATGTCAAGATGAATATAATTCTAAGTAGCGATTTCAAAGGGATCCATTTTGAATTACATTATGTAGATGTAATTATAGATCAAAGATTGTCAGAAATGTTTAAAACAGTTATGTAATTTTTCCATTATGTAGAAGTTAAGAATCCCTACAGCCTACAATTTACAGCCTTGCTAAACAAAACATGAGGCTTGTTCAGAATTACCAAGATAGAGTGTCTTATATTCTATAGTTTAGCACAATAGGAAAACAAAAGAAATTGTACTTATATTTTATATTGTTTTGTTTTTTTAATTCTTATCCCTAATCCCTCCAGAATCAGTGTTATTTTATTTCACTTATATGTACATACAAATCAGCATATATTTTTTCAGTCTTACTGTTATTATTGTCACTTTTAGAGCTATAATTTTGTTTTGCCATATTCCTCGTATAAACTTGTACATAGAGAATTGTTTCATGTAAAATCTGAAGCTGTTACTGTCTGAGATTACACAAAACTGTCCGCTTGTTTTAAGTGTCTTGAAGCTAAACAAGTCATATAGACAACCCAAACAAGCTTTCTATTCAATTTGTACAATAGTCACACTGACAGATTATAATTAGCAAAGTGACATGTTAGTACGGATGGGTATTGTCAGAAATTTAGTATCGCGATAAATTGCAATATGCAGCACTGTATTGCAATGTGTATTGCAATATATTTAGAGTGAATAACTCTTACAGAAATATGCTTTGAAGCATTCAAACTTGGTTATGATATTTTAATAAAGTAATTGAATAATTACTTGGGCAAAGTCATTAATGTTTATCGATAGTTCTGTTTACCTTTTGAGTTTTGAGATCGAATAATATACTGTCCATTATTGCTAAGTTACTGTCCGTCATTGGCGTCCCGGAAGAGCTCACAGCTCATTCAAATTCAAGTTTCAGCTGATAAATGACGGAGAAGTTAGTCTTCTATTTAATACATTAAAATACTGCGGTACAGGGTTACACCATACTGGTATGTATCGCATCTCAAGCCAATTGCATAACGGTATACTGGTTTTATCGCGCACCCACTACATGTTAGTAATGGTTAATATATCCAGGTCAATGAATATTTTGTCAAGTAGTCAACTGACTGGCTGGCCATTCATAAATGAAATACTTTCATGATTTAACAATGGAAGATTTATAATAATTCTGCATGCTTACTTTAAGTTTTCATTGACACCACAGAAGTTTAATTTAGTTCTGCTGTTTTTTAGTGTTTTCTATTAAAGCTTTTGTCTGTTGGTAGTTAGTTTTGCACAAAAATACCTGCCTCACAATACAACTAATTTGCTTAAGTATATCCAAGAACTAAGTTTAGCT
>JAUMHA010426649.1:0-10101 GCA_032359765.1 Saxidomus gigantea | reverse complement strand
CAGTGAGCATACAACACATGTTGCACGTGCGTTGAACGCCCACGAACATTCTATTCGACGTCACGAACATTGAAAATTTGTTAATTGACTCGAAAATGATGATATTCGTATGCTTTTCTAACTATGAACAAAATATCCATTTTCAGTTTTTGTATTCTTTAATTATATCGGACAGAACTTTTGTCCTTAAGTAAATATATATATGTATAAATTGTATGCCAGTAAGTTGTTCAAGTACTTTGTCCTAAATCTAAATTTACATATACATGTATATGTGCTATTGTGACCTACTCTTCGTCCGTTCGTCGGTCCTTTTGTACGCTTTAATGTTAATGGTCCTGTTACAATATGTTAAACTTTAATCTTCATTTCATATAAGAATGAATTATTCTCTTAGCATCAACTTTTCTCAAGGGAACCATTCCTATCATCAGTGATCAAATAATCTGCATTCATGCTCTAACAATGATTTGAATTACCAATACGTTTTGTTTTCTGGTGAGCTTAAAGAGTCATCACGGCCCTCTTGTTATTTTAATGCATGCTACCAATGCGGCATAATCCATCGGATGTTTTTTAACCAGCCAACTTATTTATGCATAATGAGCGTCTTAAGATTTGGATGTAAAATTACTTGTAGCCCTTTAATTGCAAAAGTAAGATATCTTACCGGACAAATTGACCGTTATTATCTTCCTAACATTGCTTTCTAAACCAACATTCCATGCCATAAATATAGCGCAATATTTTTAATTGCAAACACATAATTGATAGCTTTCTAATAAGAAGCGACAAATAAACCGAAAGAAAAGTATACGTCAACACTGAGAGTAAGCAGAACACAGTTCTATCATTATTCTGTCTGTAAAGTCGTTATTTATTCGTTATTCTTTGTATAAGTATTGAAGGCCAAAATGGAAGTTTAAATAATCAATACGGTCAACTTTCTTGTAGGATGTAAAGATATATGCTGTCCAGTGCGAAGGCAGAGAGTACGCTGACTCGTTTTATCAGAAAATTGCATCGACTACATTTGGCCATCATGTTGCTTTGGATGATTTCAGTAAAATAGAAGAAGTATTGGTTTCTATATGCTTCAGAGAGACCAGTCTGGGCTTGCCAACCTTTGTAAGTATTAAGAACGTATGTACATCAGAAAAGTTTAGTTAGAAAATCAATGAACATAATAAAAAGGTAAACCAGTATACAATAAGAAAATCACCGATGTTTAAAGCATATTTTTGTTTGTACATAATGTAATAAATATATTATATAGATTATAAATAGTCCTCTTGTAGAAGCGACAATTTATAATATAATTATTATGTATATGAACGATTACTTAAAACAGTTCGGTAAACAGAAAAGGAGATATAGAGTAGTTTTATAATAAGAACTCCCAAAATACTTTTTCAATACAGGGTACATATAATTTTTGTTCTGCTTCATCTCTTAACCCCTGCCCTAGAATTGACTGAAACTTTGCAGGAGTGATTGGTTCCAAGCCTGGTTGTACATGCGCTCGGCAGGTTTCGTTCCGATATTTTTCACAGAATTATGTATCTTTATTTTCCTCATACAGTGTACATAGAGATTCTTGTGCGCGCTTCATCTCCAAACCCTTGGCCAGAATTGACTGAAACCTCACAGGAGTGATTGGTACTAAGTGTATTTGTGCGTGCCATTCAAAAATCGTATCATATTATAATAAGGTCCATGTCTTCTGTCCAAGCGATATTTGATGAGTATTCATCACCTTCAGCGATAGTTCTAGTGGATTTTGTGGTTCGTTGTTCAAGGTCACGCTAACCTTAGATAAAAATGGTTTCAGATCAATAACTGAAGAACGTCTTGTCCTAGGATCAAATAACATAGTAGCCTTATGTATTGATAACGACTAGTAAGTGAAATGCTGAAGTATAAAATAAATTCCTTTTTGATACAGTTTAATAATTACATGTTATTTATTACGGTTAGGCTGAAATGATTCTCGGAGTTTAAAGGTTAATGCCTCTGTCCATCTACTTAATGTGAGCTAGAACAAACTGTTAAGTTTAATGCAGTCAATATTTTTATGACACAAAAGGCACAGACAACGGATCCATGTCCTCAAGCTGTTGAGCCTTTGCCGCTTTCAAATTCCATCCATCCAACTGTATATTCGGATGATGAATCGGATTCAGAGAGCGAGGAAGAAAACAATGGTTTGTTCGCAGTCTTTTTGTGAAGAATTTTTAGAAATGTGTTTATTTTTTATTGTTTGAACAACTTAAACATGCATTGTATCTGATATCATAATCTCAGGTATTTCATTTCCAACTTTTTCAAGATCATTACTGTCCATAAGGTGGTTTGGTGGCTTGAAAAACTGCTCTGTAATCTTCAACGTTTTTTTTAAGTTTCCTAATTTAAGTATAGCAACGACTAAACAGAGAAACATATTAGCGAGGTGTGGGATTATCGGTTCCACAACAAAGCAAATGAAGTGACCCTTCTTCAATATTAAGATACGTACCATTGTCTTAGTGGTAGGGTACATGTTTTGTTAAATTTTTCATTTTTACCTTAATTGGGATGCCATAATATTGTTGTACACTTACACTAGTGGTTCATGTAACGCAATACACAACTTAATGAATTGTATTGAAAAACGGATACATTTTGAAATACATGTATTATCTTGTTCGTTCACGAACAAAGACTTTGTGACAAATCATTGGAAATAAAGGAACTGAAAAAGAGTTTACACCGCTATCAACAAACTCTTGTTTCGTTTTTACTGTATAAATAACATACTTTTAAAATGTCTGTAAAAATATGAGGGGTGACTTGCAGTAAATCTCTGAAAACATTTTGATTTCTTAAACTCTTTTACCACAAAAATATGTAGGTAGTGGAGTAAACTATGTTTTACTACCTTTATTTCCAGTGATACAAGAAAGAAACTATTTCAAAATTTAACCGTTCTTGTTTGTTATTCACTAGATTCTATTTTCTTTACATGAACTACTAGTGTAAGTATACTGTAATATTGTGGCATCCTATGGTGGCATATTACTGCCCACACGTTAGTTAACTGACTTTCGTGTTAATTATCTTCATGTAGATACTTAGCTGGTTATCTAGTTATATTTTCGCGAAACATTTTCAGGTTAAATAAATATCGTAACACACATTGTTTTCTTCCTACAGAAGCGTTGAAGGGCCACTAGTTACGAGAACATTTTTACATATTGCAATTTTCTTTTCCTATTCGAGTGAAATATTTGGTCTTTACCATGTATTTTTTTACAAAATGATTATACACTTCTGAATAACTCATATTGTTTGATGTCGACAAGAATAAAACCTTAAATTATGAAAATATTTCGCGTTATCTACTTATTCGTCATATTTAAAAATGGCGGATAAGTAGATAACGCGAAATATGTCCGTGATACCCACTCACTAACTGATTAAATGGTGCGCTACCTTTACCATTACAATGTTTAGTAATTTATTTAAACTTACACACATTGCTGTCTTTAAGCAAACCGCTTTTTTCTGTAACTACTAGGCATGGTGTGTCCAGTTTGCGAAATAGTTAAACCACCAGACGAATTCCCTTCAACGAACATCAGTGACGATTGCAATCATGCCCCTCTAGAGTGTTTACGGGTAATATATTACATAGTGCATTAGATCTACATCTTTTGACTTACTACCGTATGTCCTTAAAAAATCACAGGTGAAAGGACATACCTTTGACATATCATAATTAATTGGGGGGAAATATTGTTCATAGCTCTTAACCATATTGATAGTATGTTCCTTCCACCTGTGCTTGAAATAATGCATGTGTAAACTTTATTTTAATGCATTGTTATCTTGTCGTTTCTGTGTAACAGTTAGTTTGTCCCGACAGCATGTAACATTTGGCGTACAAAAAATATAATTACGTTTTTGTGTAACTAACCATGGACAATGTTTTTTATCCATAGAATAACAGTATCTGCGTTATCAGTTTCACTTGCACCACTGTAATGCTCGTACAGCGCCACTTTCCGAATGGATATAGTAATATCAATTTTCGTGATTTTCGAATATTTCTTCTTCAATACTGCATATACATGAAAGAAAAGTTAAATCATCTATGAAACTATTGAATTTGTTCGACAATAAATATCTAAGGCTACCAAGATTTCATGAAAAAGATAACGTCTTGTAATGAGTTTGAGAATGATAACTACTATCTTGATTAAGTCTAGATCGAGTTTGAATATGGTTCATCAGAGGTTAAAAACTAGGTGACTCGGTCAAATAATAGCAAAATCTTTGTGTATGCAATGGAGTCTGCATTCATGAAATTTAGACAGAACGGCTTTCTTGATTAAATCCAGGTTGAGTTCGAATATGGGTTTGACTTTGGTTAAAAACTAGAAAACCCTTGTGTATTCCATACAGGTGGCATTTACAACCTAATCATCATAAAAATTGGTAAGAATGTTTGTCTCAATGATTTTTAGCTTAAAGTTCAAATCTGGGTCACCTGGAGTTAAAACAAGGTCACACAGTTAAATAAAAGAAACAACTTTGTTAACAATTTAGATGCCACATTTATTATCCAATCATCATGTTAATTGGTCTGAATGTTTGTCTTGTCAAAGTCAAACAGAATGTCTATGACACATAGCTTAGGGTTGACTTTTGGTCACATTGGGTCATATGTAGGTCTCAGGTAAGCACTATAGGGCAATTTTTGTCCTCTTGTTGCATAATTTAGAATATTTCTTAATTTAAAACGTCTGTTACTCCTTTGGTTAACTGACAAATTGGTCGAGGAAAGTTAAATTTAAACTTTGATTATGTATAACAATATACTTATGGTATACGGCTTTTTTAAAAATGTATAGATCTCAATTACATTCCTTTCACAAAAGTTCTAAAGACAACCCTTAAAAGCATCTTAATAATAAGAAGACATTTGTTCGTTAGAATGTAAATAAAATTTTATCTTACATTATGTTTTTCTTTTAGTGCGTTGTGAAACATGTGCGTGAAAATAGGCAATGTCCAACAGCAGGATGTGAAGTTCAAATTGAGCCAACATGCACAATGATGAAGTTTTTCGAAGCTAAACTGGATAGAATGTTTTTAAACTACAGCAAAGTAAGTTGTTATTGATATTGTTTGTTTGCAATTATAAATCTAGGTTCATAGTGCCAATGTCACATGTTGGGGTAAGTGGCCATGAGACTATAAGAAGATAATGCATGAGTTTAATTTTTAGGTCACGTTGTGACTATATATTATGTCCTCTCTGTAACTCCCGAATGGCATACCGGATTTCTAAATGTTCGCCATATATCGATGTTACCATGAACATGATATATGCAATGGCAGAGGTCATTTCTTGTGATAAAGATGGGGCTGTTTGGGCATTTTAATCACAATAAGTTATAATCAGTCTGGTGATTTCTAGTATATCAAAATGTAATGGAAGTTTGAGAATTATAATTGGTGTTTTTTTTTCGAATTATGCTGCGACTACAAGTGGCACCGTCTTATAACAGTATAGTTTTGACGTGCCATTACTATTTATCATTATTTGCTTCCGTTTTCAAGTTCGCTTTGACATTTTTCAAAACGTTTTTATCAAAATTTACTTCATAACCTCTTTATTCTTTTGTTTAGATAATAAAGTAATTTACAGTAATATACAGTTAACCGTATATATTAATAGTTGATACACAAAATCCGCTTTAGAGGTGTTTCAGTTTGAAGAAAGAAAACTCATGTATTTTGCTTTATTTTTTAATTCTAATACAAGTGCGAATTTACTTAACTTATTAAGAAATACATTACTTATATTTTTTTGAAATGCTGAAAGAACAGTTTTGTTTATTTCTGTTATCATTTATGCACATTCACGAAATTGTAAATGAAGCTTTCGCCGGCGATTCTTTTCTTTTCTCCATATTATAATTTCATCATTTTCTGCAAATAAAGTTACAAAAATATAATTATTTAAGTAAGGATATGATTTATAGTAGAAATAAGTTAATAATTTAGCAAAATACACGCTAAGGCATAGGATTATTCAATCATCATACATTAAAACTGTATTATACGCTTCCGTTATCGGGCCGAAACTGCCCCCTCATTCGCCGATCGATAACCGTTTGTGCTCTTTAACGCTGAAGAGTACGCAAGAACGATAAGTCTGTGAAAAACCCGTTATGCGGAAATAGAGATCTAGTCTCATTTTATCAAGGTGGCGCATAATGTACTTATTTGCGTCTGGAAATGGTGAAGAAATTGAAAAGATTGTAACCACCACCACATTACAATACTACCTTTAACAAGAAACGATCTTGAAAATTTAAGCTGTCCTTTCGGAAATCATATCGATACTTGTCGGGAGTCATTCTATCTATTTTTTAATAGGATCGGCTTCACGTTTCATATTTATGCAGGTATCCTGGACAGTTTATACATGTACATTCTCTCATCATTTTGATCACACAGGTAATTGAAAAACAATCCGAGATGCTGAGGAAAAGTGGTGACTTTATCAGTGTTTCAACAATCAATGGCGATACAGAAAGGTTTCCTTTTGATGAAAACATGAAGATCGATGACCTGAAACGAAAAATACAACAAACACTGGAACTGAAGGTTGAACAACAGAGGTTGATTTACAATGACACATATTTGAAGGTATATACTTGTGACTTAGAAATATCATTGAGAACGTTAAAAATAAGTATCGCTTGTTTTGATTCCGGTTAAAATCAGACTGTAGTTTATTGTGATAGCAATATTATTCAAAACCGACTACATTAAACCAGGAACGTAGAATATACATTCTACGTTCCTGATTAAACTAACGAATAAATGGTACTTTATTCGGTGACTTCATTATTATACCTATGCCATATATTAAGTGTCTTTTCATCACCTTTTATTGTTTATTCATTACAGAAAGATGCAAGGTTAAGTGATTACAACATCGGTAGTAATGCAACTATTTCTTTGATTGTACCGCTTTATTGCATTCCGGAACACCTTGATCACGTTGTGTTTGATCTGTCGTGGGAGTTCCCTTCAGTGAATCCAGATTTCCTAGATGCATCGTGCATGGCTTTTGAAGAGGACGAATTTGTTCAAGTTATTGACTGGACACATTCTTCAAATACATACTATTTGATGGACTCAGTCAAACATTCCGAGAAAAACGTTACAGGACCTGGAGCAAAAACAGGTCATCAAACGATTCATGTATCTCTGAAACAGGTACCAATTAATATAACTCATTTATATTTTACGCTGAGTTCATGGAGATCGCCGAACCTGTCACAGTTCAAAAATCCGTCTTTGAAATTTTATGAAGCATCCAGTGAGAACGTGAACTTGTGTGAAACAACATTCGTGCATGCGTTGAATTCACAGGCTGTAATCATGTGCTCCGTTGTTCGGGTAGGTAGAAAATGGCAGATATTTGAATGTAGATCAGAGAGGGAGAGTTTAGTGAGTGGGAATGCAAAACGGTACAATCCCATTCGTGCCAGAATTGCAGAACTTATTCAAAAAGAACTATAGGCTACGTCGATGAAGTGGGTCATGCTGCACTGAATGGTAGTTGGTATTACACTAAAAAGTCACATTTTACAGTAATGTACAACGAACATATAACTAAGTTGCGTAGTTCATAAAAAAGTAAGAAAAGTGACATGAAGAATAAGTTTATTCTTTGAATTACTACAAGAACAGACAATGGTTAAGATGATTACTTTGAGGGTGTTTATCTACGAGGGGTGACCAAAAATATGTAGATTTTCCGTATTAACTTTTTACTATATAATTTTTTATTCCTGTAATATAGACATATAACCTATACGTATATCTCCGCTACCCCGGAGCAGTTCTGTGACGTTTGTGACGTCATCGTGTGAAAAACTACATTCAAAGCGACTAGAAACGTAATAGGTGGTAATATATTATGTATGATGATAAATAGTTTGCTTGCCAATTGTAGCTTGTTATATCATGCATCTGTTTTATTGCCGTGTTTTTTTTATATGAATTGTAACCAAAATAAATATATCTAGGTACTTCTCGTTTCCACACAACGCGACATGTTTTAGTTGATCTTTCAAAACTATCAAAACGGTGCCATAAACAAATCTATGTTGATGTCTTTGCACCAGTTATTTGTCAATCCTCTAGAGTTCAGACTTTGAATACCTTTTTAAGAAAGATACGGTTATTATCTTGATCGGCAATGTGACTATTGTCATAAATACACCGTTCGTCCTTCCACCATATAGCATCACCTAGTGGTCCTCTACCAAGACTGTTCAAATTATGCCCCGGTGGTCAAAATTGGCACTGCCCCAGGTCGGACTTCATGATATAAGGAAATACTTTTTAAATCTTCTTGTCCAAAACCACGAGGTCCAGAGCTTCGATGGCAGGGGTCAAAATTGACCACACTCTGGGTGATTATCTTACATAGACTTATATAGGATTTTTAAAATACCAATAACTGCAATGTCTATAGCTTGGATATTTTGTATGTTATATTGTCCGATAAATAAATAAACTGACCCCGCCCTTTTGACCTACACCTTAAGTTTTAGAGTAACAATGCACTGTACGTTTACTTTGTTTTCTGTGACGCGATTGTTGGCCATGTACATTGTATTATAGCCAATGGTAGCCAGGTGAGCGATAAAGGGTCATTTTGAATCTCTTGTTTCATTTTATTATCAATATACTGTTTATCTTGTCACTGCTTCATACTTATATATCATCATTGCACAAATATTTTACATGACTTGTAGTTACTAACTTGTTTATAGATAATGGAATATTGTAAAGTATACTGACCTTTTCATTTCACGCCATCACAACCCCAAAAAAGCTAAAGAACTGAACGTGAAACGCTGAATAATGAAGATGGTGAAAATAACAAAAATTAAATTTTACTCAAACTTTGCTTCAATTTTTTTTATAGATGTATAGAAAATGGTCTAACTAAGAAAAAAATAACCAACATAAATGTCTTTATTAGAGCACAAAAGTCATTCTTTGCACAGACACCTAGAGTAGGACAGACGTTCAAAAAGTTTCTGATGGAATTCTGTTGGCAGCAGAGAAAATATGATACTATAGTGCACACCAACTTCAAGATAAATGCATTCCGTGTCAATAGACACCGTTAACATGTGTAATTGATGAAAACGGGTAAAACACGTGTTGATAACATGCATGTACGTGATTTCAACATGACACACATGCATTTATTAAAATGCCATACATAACAAATATTTCAAATAGGAAAAACATGTACTAGTAAACAACAAAGCATAAATGTTTACTTGAAATCCCATAACTGGGTGGTAAAACCGCCAGAAGGAGAAACCGCCGCCCAGGGAGATCATTTCTATCTTGTATATTATAAGGCTGTTTAGCGAAATTTGTTTAAGAACATGCTTGGATAACAATTGAACTTTATGTTAGACTGTTGTATGACCCTAACTGTATTGTGGTTATAAAAGTAAGCCGCCAAAGGGGGGTGGGGCCTGACAATAGGGGGTCACTTT
Source organism: Saxidomus gigantea (assembly GCA_032359765.1). Classification (NCBI taxonomy): domain Eukaryota; kingdom Metazoa; phylum Mollusca; class Bivalvia; order Venerida; family Veneridae; genus Saxidomus; species Saxidomus gigantea. Next base: position 514 of record JAUMHA010426649.1, on the reverse strand, counting down.
CCTTACTCCAGATGTCTGTGATTCTATGTACATGTACTAAACATGACTATAATAAAATATCTATCTATCTGTATATAGTCTTTATAAGTAATAATAATAAATTCTTTATTTTAAGAAGGTAACTTTCAATATGGCCTTCTTGTTATAAGATGGTGGAAAAATCACAGTTTTTCGACAAACATTCAAAAATAATTAATTATAGACACACGTAGGTAAAGTAATGCATTTTACTTCAATTTCCCAGAAATGACGCCATTTAAATGTCACTACTATTTCGACAGATGTAATTACGGATCGCATCACATTTTGTCATCGACATAGTTAATTTAATCGACATAGTTAATTTAGCCACGTAGACTGAAGGGAAAAGGAAACAGGTTAGACCTTCGTGGTGATTTGAAGGAATGTATTAGACGTTATATAAAGTAGTATAAAGACTATTTTTCATCAGCAAATCAGTTTATGAACCCTCTGAACTTCTGTTAGCCGTAACATAATTGAAAGAATCAACAAT
>JAUMHA010426638.1:0-10101 GCA_032359765.1 Saxidomus gigantea | reverse complement strand
CAAAATCCGACGTTGATCCAACGTCGGGGTCCAACGTCTAACCAACGTCTATACAACGTCATTTGTTTGCTGGGTTGTATTTATATACATTGTCACCATAAACATGTGATCAGTAGGTAAGTAGAATAAGGACTTGCATTTGTAGTTGGTTAGCTAACACGCAGTTGTAGGAAGCATATAAGGTACTGCAGTAAGCAGGGGCGAGGGTCAGGCCTAAGGGGATGAGGTCCAGACCCCAAGCATCTGTGGATCCTTTACGTTACTATGACTCGAGTTTTTTCAATTCAAAATTTACAATCACACTTCTGTTTGTTTTTGAATGGAAATATCACTGTACAGTCACTGACAGTCTATTTTTATTAGACTGGTTTACATTTAATGTTATCAGACTGGTTTACAGCAATAAACTGACAGGTAGCCTAAGTTAAGTACGTAATTGGTCAGGATGCAATTTTAATTAACGAGACTTGTCAGTAGTCGTGAAAATATGCGATGGTTTGTTTACAAATATATTGACTGCAAAAGATTTTGTGAGGATAGAGGTAGTAATAGTATTGTATATTCTAAGAATCACTTTAATGGAACATAGCGTAGAACATATTATAATATTGCTGCGTTAACTTTGTTTTAATTAACGCTGAATGAAAATCAAAGTGCTGAAGGCACTAGAGGTGTCCGTTTAACAATATGGTGACCATTTCCCGTATGTAACTATGTATACAGATCTGAAATGAGGGCAATGATGGTCCTATACTGCAGACTTGAGTACAATATATACATTGCACCCAATTTTGAATACGATTGCTTTGGAAATGCGAATGCTAGAGTGATTAATTGGCGGTGGTTTAAGCTGGCTATATTGGCTAAGATCTGGCATTAAGGGAGACCACTCTGTGTTCAATGTAATCTACTATACGTGTCGTTATCATTATAACTGAAACAAGCATATACAATACAATACTTGGTGCCGAGGGTGTATACAATAAAAAATATAGTAATAGTAATGACCTAATTTCAATGTAATATACCAGTTAATTGAACTTCCTCTAAATGCGCCTATATTTATCTCTTAGGATTTTATGTAGTGTATAGCGACTGTGTATAATCGTATACTATAGCGAAATGCGACAGAATAATGGCCACGACTGTATATAAGCTTGTTTTCTCGGATGAGACCTCGGGATGTCTCCTACCATGCCTATACTTAACAAAATGTGTCCAAAAAAGAAGATTTACCTGACTGCAATTTCCAGTCAGTTTCAGCCAAAGAGTGAATTTGATTGGTTGCCAAATAGTAGGTCAATCGCGGCGACCAATCTATTTTTTGTTTGTTTGGCCAAAGACTGAAAGTTTGATCGTACAAAATTGTAATATGCTCCCAATACCAGCCCTTTTCACCATTTCATTTGAATTTGAGTCAACTTTTACTGCACCTAGTCGAGTTTTATTAAGATTATAGACAACCTATTCTGTGCGCTCTTTCTATTTTAAGGACATTTGCAGGATCCTCTATGTTTAAAATTTGTTACAAAAAAGCGACACGATCGTCGGTCATAATGGTTATGATGCCTGACGGATCTCCTTCGTGATAATCGTCCAAGACAATTTTCTACGGTTGCTGCTGCCGTAACTGGAGCCGTTGCCAGTACATGTAATGATGACGTCCCTGTGTGTTTGGGTATAGGTGCAGTGTGTGGTTTACTGACTTCTAATGTAGATATTGGCCCTTCCGGTATGCAAAAAAATACCCAACAACAACAGGAGATTGTCACGCATCGATGTACATTTAAATTAATCACAGCTGCCTCGTTCAGTGATTCAGTAGCAGATTTTAAAGAGTAATTTTCAGATTGTTACTTTTTATTTGCATCTGTGGATTCAAGTTGAAATAATTCAAAAAAATTTGACTTTGTTCATTGTATCACTTTGTTATACGTTTAATACTACTTTCTGAAGTTTCAAATTTGCCATCGAAGTTAAGATTTATCATTTTTTTCAATAAAATGAGAATTATCCGCGGTTGTAGTGAAAATGATTTTGCAAGTAATTCAAGCAAGTGCCGAGTTGCCTTTCAGAAAGCAAATTACAAGATTAGTAAACAAACTTCTATAAAACGGTTTTGTGAATGACAGGAGACACGACAGCTTCTTTAGAAACCACATTGGCAATTTCCTTTGTCGCAATTTGATGTGTCGGTGTAGGAGATAGAGTGAAACCAAATTAAACAAGTGCCATGTCATAGTAATCATTCTGTATAAATATACAGAGAGGAGGTCTAGAATGTCACTTGATACTGCTCGCCTCGGTCAGATTAAACGTTTAGGATTTCGTTTTTGCTGGTAGTGTGATTTAGCACACATGTACGTAAAGAAATGTTCATGGTGAGCTTATATGAGCGTTTCATGTTCGTCAATCGTCTGTCGTCTACAGCTGGACATATTTGTTTTTCGGTCGGGATTTTTTAATTTCCGGTTTTGTTTTATCTCGTTACATTCGCATACGAAGCCATCTGACCAAATATAATCTAATATGTTCCGGATCTAAACATTTGTATTTGTATTCAAGAAGTTCCCTGTATACTGAAAAGAAAGGAGTGGCATCCGCAATATCCGAAACGACAGCTAGAGTGATGACCCTTTGCACGGAGAAAGACAATCTGATAATCTTGCCTCCGTTTTTTGGAATGTACCCTATATGCTGTACCAGGTCTAAAAAAACAAGAAAAACGTGATAAAAAGTATCACAGCGGGCCCACAAACAAAACTGACATGTAAATATTTTGAAAATTGGTGATGGTTGATGTTGGGGCATGGCTTCAAAGAATTGAAGGATACCAAGCTTAACTTATACATTAAGCAAATACCTATCCGGAGTAGATCTGATATCAAGTTTGATATGTTGAAAAGCAAACTTAAGGTTTTCAGCCCATAACGGTCTATATCCCTTCAATGATTCATATTCAAGTTCTTAAAGAAATTTACCGTCTAATTAAAAAGATATATGGAATTTTATTCCCCTAGCCCCATCTTGTAAATAACTAAATGAACGGTAAATGATAGTGACGCAGATAACAAAGTTAACAAAATGATAAAAGAAACGTAAAGGGGTTTAAACTCAAAGAAAATGCAAATTTAATAAATGGGGCATCCATTCCACTTAGTATAATATAATATATATTATTATATATACATGTACATGTATATAATATATTCTTAGTATAATGGCAAAAATGGTGAACTTTTACCGTCTAGATTTTTAAATAACCAGATCTAAAATCTGCCAAGTAGATTCGGGTTAATAGTGTTCTTATTAGTTTCACATGAGTTAAGATTTTTATGATTATTTGCCGTAAAACAATTAAAAATGGTTTAAAAGCTGAAACAGATAAGTAAAACAGAAGAAAAAAGTATCAAAAGAATTAGGTACGGATGGGATTTGAACTACACTCATAAAATGGCAGCACAGATGCCTTACGACGATCAACTACATATTCGCTGGAAAAATAACATTGTGTAAATCTATATAAAGAGCGACAACTCTTGTATTTCTATAAACCTTATATTAATCTATATAAAGAACGACAACTCTTGCATTTCTAGAAAAATAGACTGTGTCTACAACCCAGAAGAACTTCAATTTTTCAATGAAGAGTGACGCATATATTCGATCTAATGCCTAAGATTCCATGCATCTTTTACTCACTCCGTATTAAATAGATGAGAAGAAAATGTGCTAATTATTGTTGAAAGCATAAAGTCATCTTTCAGTGTACCGGAAAGTCGGGTAAAATTCTTCACAAATGTCATTGTTTTATTCTATAGCACAGGTGGTATTGAGGAGGACGTAAAATCTGCTGACAGCGTATCTTTTTCATTCGACAGGTCTTCACTTTTTCCTCAAACATCCCACATGCAGCACACACGGCTTCTTATTCTGTGATTACAAGAATAGTCAATAAATTGGTGCGTTAACATTGTATTTCTTAGCATATCAGACTTACATTAAAATGGTTATAGTTCCTACCCTTTCAGCAAAGTTTATACCACTGTTGCTAACCTGGGTAACGGTTGTTAGCGTTATGTCTTTCGATCTGACGTATCGTGTCAACGAATTGGTGCCCTCAGACAATAGCAGGAGGAGATTCCTGTGGTTATTTCATTACTGTTAATGACAGCTGGTTATTTGTCATGTGGAAATCCATTCCTTTACGTTTAATCCTCACCCTTCAACTGTGATACTCCCAATAGTCTAGTCATGCCTACACTACTGTCAGGATAGTTGTCACTTCTTAAGCCCTACAAATGATTTATATAAAAAGTACCAACTTCAGAGGTGAACTGCATAATGTACTGTAACAGAATGCAACATTGTATATTTGTTTGAATGTTATTCTTTAGGGAAAATAAAATGTATAAATTTAGACTCCGTCAAAAACTTATAGTTACAGTGAAATTCTCAATGACTGCTTGCTGGGCTTCTGATAGGTTACGGTCCTGTTCCGTTGACAGGGTCCGAACCCGCGCGACCTCCGGGTCTATGTAACTGATAGACGGGCCGTCGATCTAAGGGTTGGATGTCTCAAAGGTGGAACAAGCGAATGGCTGTATTTGTCATTGAAAGTTCGAGAGAACGAAGTTTATGTGCTAGTTATTTTATGTTCGCAAAAAGAGACTTTCTATGGATTGTTCTTCCATTCTTTGATTATAATATAATAACATATAGACGGGTATTTGTTATCAAAGCAATACATTCTATGATTTATTCATGGCTACATTTCAATCATTTTTTGATAAGTACAACTACTAACAACCGACCTACGTCACTTTTCACGCCAAGTAGATTCGGGTTAATAGTGTTGTCTGCTTCGCTGTTATTTCTGCCAAATCAGTTGATAACGCCATGTGTGTCATTTCCATTCGCATCTGGTATTAATTGATTTCTAGTGTCAGGGGAAATTTCCTATGAGGCTGCATATTCTTTGTAGCAGATAATAAATCCAGATTGAGGTTGCTGGACAGTATTGATCAAAATCACTGGTAATCACTTGTTTACAAGATGAAAAGGGATAAATATATGACCAGCATTAATACAGTCTTGTGGCTAAATAAGGCTCAGTGAAAACCAATATTTTTATTCCCCTTTTTCTCTTGAAATATGTACACCTATTTATTTGACTTTATTGCGCTGTTTGCTGTCAATAACTACTGGCATTTCCATAACCGATATTCAATATGTTTAAGATGAGGATTATTGTCAATGCGATTTCAGTAAGGTTAAAGTCCTGGTGCTGATATGAATGTAGTCTGGAAAAGGCAGATTCTGTAGAACGAAAAAGTACAAATTACGTACGTAGCATTATGTGTACGTAACGTAATTTTTGTAATTGTTTTGGGTTTCGAATAAAACCAAAATAACCAGCTTGTATTGTTTTTTATTTAATATCTGGGTGGTACTTGGAATAAATGTTGCAAACGGTAACATGATATAAAATAGTTTAACATAATACATAAATGATATTGAATAAACTAGTGTTCCATTACTCAGTGGATTTCGTTCCAGACAAGACAGTTAACTGTGTTTCTGGCATTTGGGAGATAAAACTATAGTATTTTTCTCGGAACAGTTTCATTACTCTTCTGGTGCATAAAAAGCTTAAAGCTATGAATAATCCCTGCAGTGTGTTAAATATGATAAATAGATACCACATAATGGAATTGTTGGTAAAGTTTGCGACAAATGCAAAAATCCATGTCAGACCCATAACGAATGACAATCTTATATTTATCAAAAAGGTACTAAAAGAAGACCCTCTCCTTGCAAACGCGCTTTGTTGTTTTATTTTACTTATATTATATGCAGTAAATCCAAACAAAATAAAGTCAAATAACTTTAATAAGGCTAACGGCCCAACGAAAAATATTAATAAAGCAGTTTTGTTGGTTATCCAACAAACAACATGTCCGTAATTAGGTCTGTAGGCGGTTACGCCTTGTCCACTAAAACGTGCAAAATTTAAGATAACAGCAAAACCCACAATGAAAAGGGGTAAACACCACCCATATAAACTATAAAAATAAAATCGCTTTGATCTAGTGGCTTGATGGTGCTGAGAACCAAACTTGTAAGAAAATGTAAACCAAAGGTCGAAGGCGATAATGTTCATCCAACAGAAAGCACAAAGAAAAGAGTAATGCATGAGGATAGCAAACACAGTGCATATAGTTTGCATCTCTGCAACGACGGCAGCCAAGAGAAACAGAGTCTGAGATACTATCAACGATATTATCAAACAAATTAAGTTCTTCCCTGGAACATTGAGCAGTTGCGGAAACAAAATGTATACAAACAATGTGAGAACTGATGCAATTATTGACACAATTATGCCTGTCATAGATATATAACTTTCTATTTCATTGAAATGGTACAGCGTTCTTACGCTGGATTTATGTACTGACTGTTCTGAATTTATGTTCAGTTTTTCTAAACAAACAAATACATCCGAGCCGTTCTTTAGATAATCAGTCTCATTGAAAATGAGTTTACGAATAACAATGTTATTTGAATCGTTTAAAAACTCAAATTCACTATGATTTATTTTTAAAAGGACGCAGTTTTCTATTGATAGTAAACTTATGTTTGATAAATTTGTTTCGACATTTGATATCGTAGATGTAAAGTTATTGTTATTCTCTCGTGGTACTTGCACGCATTGTCCCTGTGATGGTAGTGTTAAATTTGGACAAAATATTTCTCTACACGCTTTTGTAAATGGATCATAAATTTCAATATCTTTACAGTCATTAAAATGTGTCTTCATCTGTTCATTTTTGACAATCCACTTAGAATTGAAATCCACTATCATGCGGAATGTGTACAATTTAGGTGGAACTATTGATTGTGTTTTCATACGAAACTGCTCCTCACAGTACAAGTCTCTCTCGTCGACATCGTTACAAATTGCACAGTATTTGTTTCGGTATTGTTCTCCAGCATATGTATGCACAATAGAATAAGAACTATTGTTGCACTTTTCTCTGACTTCTTCTGCAGTGTAGGATGCTGCACATTGTGAAATAACATCTGAGTAGATCTCACATTTACGAAACGTTGAGGATTTATCCGGCATCTGATAAGAAAGAGCGCAGTTTTTCTTATCTGTAATGTTAATGACACCTGTGTCTTCAAGACAACGGACAGTTGCCTTCCAGTATTTATATTTGTACACATTGTTGCATAGGGCACAATATCTATTTTTATAAACAAATGCGGAAGGTGTAAGATCCGACACTGGAATTTGAGAAAAAATGTCATCCGATTCCAGGGTTTGATCACAAAGTTTTTCAGTGACGTCGCTTGCATTCCTGTATGGCGCGCATTTTGTAACCATCAGTATGTTCTCGCCGTGATTTGACACCCCTGAAATATAGTTGCAGCTAAACTGACTTAAATGTAAATTTGCATCGTTCACAGGGTGTGCGTCTTCGCAACAGTCTTCCAATACACCACATACCCTGTCACAGAAGCACGTTTTAGAAGGTATCGTCGAATTACACCTGTTTTTCTGTCGACAATACTCTGTGCCAATGCTGTAACTTTTGATACGTACATCAACAGATGGGATATCGCTAATAGGCTGAATGTTGTCTTCAATTACTGTCAATGGCGGATGCACCGGTACATTCACTGTTTTGTTCATATCCTCAGTAGTGAACTCTTCCTTAACTTTGGTTTGATTTACAACTACAGGTACTATATCATTGACATCCCTTACTTGGTTGATACCACTTACATCTCTAATATGCGTTACATTACTTATAACAGGTCCAAAGCCACTAATATCCTTTACCTGATTAACGGCTACCCCTGTCCCCCGTTTTGCAGCTTCTCCTTTCATTTTTTCATCAATGTCTGTAAAAATATGTTTTGATCCTTCAACGTTTTTATTTGACATAGTTGTGACATCAGCCAGACATAACTGAAAACTAAATATAACTGACAACACTATGTTAACTGATTGCCACATCATCAAAGAGTCCAAGATAATTTGAATTAAATCCAGAACGTGTAGTAGTATTAAGGTTCATATGGCTTAACACATTTGTTATTAAAATACATTTTAGTGTTCCAAAGTGTTGTATCGTTTTTTTTCACACAAAAATGTTATTATCGTTTATCAAACGAAGCAGATTGGAACAGAAGTTCAAGAAAACGGCGACTTTAATTATGTTAAAGATTTAACGTCCTCAGTCCTTTCCTACTCGATTGTTTTGAAAGAAAACTGGTCATCATTATTTTTCATTTTCACCACCTTGTAATATTCATCGTCTCGTTTTGTGTCAAATCCTTAATGATTCACACATTAATTACATTCCTCTGTACGTTGAGTCCATCCTCATTAGTCAAGTTTGTGGTTTGCACATACGTACGTTATATCATAAAATGACAGTAAACCTCCTTACGCGTAAGGTTACACCAAAATTAATGACAGTAACGTTTAATTTCGTATGTAATTTGTATTTATTTTTGAGTTTTATCGTTGGTACCGGATAATCCATATGATCAACGTCGCCAGAAATTTAGTTCTCTGGTTTTATAACATGTCCCATGTACAGCAAGATACATCAGCCCTCGGTCTTTAGGTCTCATCCAAATAACACTTTTGTTGGTGTGTGGGGGGGGGGGAGGGGCGAACCTGCAATCCCCGTATTTCGAACAAGTCCAGCGCGTTACCACCGGACCAGTGATCCTCTCTGTTTAGTTTCGGTATCCAAAAGGTTAGTATTTATATAATATTTCGAGCAGTACTAGTGACGTATCCAACTTTAAGTTTTTTTCAGATTATATCGATAAAACTAAAAGGTGCTGGCCAAATCTTCATATGTACAATATAAAACAAAGTAAACTCGTTATAACTTTGTACTTATCAAAATTGTAGAATTGTCTCATCATAAAGTTTCAAACGTCCACTGTTAATAGAATAGAATTTTATAAGTGTATGTTTAATATACAGCTTCTTGTTTCTATTGTTTCTAGTAAAACACAGTACCTTTATCACTAGTGAAATTTAACGAGCGCAAGATAAATTTTGCAGTGAAATATTGAAACAATTGATACAACGGTACGGTATATGAATGAGACGTAAATAAAATATAACATATAGTATAAAAAAATACAGCATCTCAACCAATATATAAAAGCAATTTTTTTAATCAATCCAATTATGATTAAATATAACATGTTATTAAGTTAATTATTTCACACATGTAATCTCAATTATCTCGTTTTACAGTCAAAATACACTTAACCGATTTAGAAACGCAAAGATTTCCCCTATTGAACATTTTGATTTGAATAACGCTATTGTTTTTATCTCTATTTAAGTCATTTTTGCGATGAAACTTTTATAAGAATTCAATTTTATATTGTTTTTGTTGTGTATGAAATTCGAATATATTTAAAAGTTAAAATAAATATTTTGCCATTTTTGCGTTTCTAAACCGGTTGAGTGTACATGAAATTGCATGTGTGAAATATGCGGTCAGAGTTCAAAGTATATTGGTGTTGCTTAAGTGATATGAACATTTGGATTTCCACGTAACAGTCAAAATGGTAGCACAAAGTGCTAGTCCAGCATTGGGTTTGCTTATTGCTAAATGCAAACTTGTAGTTTATACTTCATACTTTATGCTTAGTATCAAGTCGCCATAAATATGTCAGATAAGAAAACATACCCGGTAGATTGCATCATGGTAAGTGAACAGTAAGTCTGGAAACTATGAAATGAATCAATAATTGATACAAATGTACATTCTTGCTTTTCTTTTCATTTGCTTTTGTTCAACCTACGCTAGACTAGTTCTGAAAGCTCGCAGCCTGTCAAGTTATAAACTTTTATCAATATCAATGTCGTCCGTATATTGCAACTCAACAATATAGATGTCGCGCTATCGATTTTACCTGCATGGCTATACACAGACACTTGGGTTCAGGAGAGCGATTCTGGCCCACTTGTGTCTATCTTGTATTTTTTTTTTCATATTCACATACTATAAGAACTCAGTTTACACACTGAACAGGTTTAGTCACTCAACGGAAACATTT
>JAUMHA010426637.1:0-21577 GCA_032359765.1 Saxidomus gigantea | reverse complement strand
CATGAGTTCAAAATATGTATTTTCTGAATATATGTAGGGTTGGTGGAAATATTCGCTTTTCATTGAGTTGTATATGCGTAAGATAACTAAATGATATTTTAGTTGAGCGTCTGTTCATGCAGACTTAATTAAACATTATGAATAAAACTTTTAAGTTAGTGACAAATGATGTATAAATACCTTATGTTTCATTCATTAAATATCGTGTCCGTTTGAATCACATTGATAAGTAAATTCATATATTACCTCGTTCACGCAAAACAGGTGTGCATAATTTTAATTAGACCGCTCTACATTATGTAGTATCTAGTATTATGAAATGATCAAATACAATTGATCAGTGACCACTTAATTTCATTGAAGCAATATGCAAATGTGTGACAAATTAGACTACTGACAGAGTATCACCAATTAACACAAAATCATTTCGCATCCTTTATTGTGACTTATGCCCTTGGGCTAGATCCACTGAAATTACTTCAACAGCTAGATTCACGTTAATTATTTACCATGGCAACGTTGCCAAAATGAGATATTGTTTGTTTATTTTGTATCTATTGATAGAGGGAGTAAACATTGGAAGGATTTTAAAGATGATCTCAGCATTCAGTGTTCCCAACACACGTACGAAGGCCTATGTTTCACACATAAAGAACCTACTGCACTGTATACATGATTTTAGGAAATGATTTAGACTATAAATGCCAGACATGGTTATATATCAGGAAAACAAATAGATCTATGTGTCTTAAATTATATCATTAATATGGTCTTGTAATAAAATATATTTTGTGACAAATGTTTCATCCTGACACTCGGTATAAGTGTTTCGATGTGTTTTTACAGTAGGGAAATCTAGATCTGTATGAATAAGTGTTTTGTTAAATTTTGTTACAGATAGTTTATATAATTGTACAAAGGCCGAATTTAAAATACAATTTTTGTCTTTTTTATAGTGCATAATTAAACATCGGACGTCATTAAAAATCAAGATATTTTATGGAACATCGCTAAAACATGGAAATAAGAAACAATATAATATGAAAAGGCTTATTTAACGTTTCATACGTATATAATTTGTATAATAATTCACGAAGTTGTAGCGATCGATCTTGCATGTAGCATACTTCCGTAATTTACATTTAGCACTACGACGTCATATCTGGTTAATTTAGCACAGGCGCAACTTATGGCGACTTCAGTAAACCGGATTGAAATTATGCAATTTTAATGAAAAATTAAGTAAATCATAAAAAGGCAATTGACCACATTTAAACGCATTTTCGAAAATGAAATAAAATAATAAGCTCTTTTGAATTTCACGGTCAAAGTTTTCGACTTTCGGTACCCGTTAAACGTCATTTCAAACCAAGAGTATACTCAAAAGCAAAGTATCATTATAATAGAAATATGATCCAGAAGCCGGATTAGCTCTCGTCGCTGCCGAATCGAGCAAATCCGGCTTTCTGGATCACATTACTATGCTAATAACCCAATTATATTGTTCATATTTATGTACAAGTTCTGTTTTAAGTTATATATTTTATTCAGTTGGACCAAGTTCTGGGTGTTCTGACATTGTTGACAGATATAACGGGAAACAGAACATAACAGTCGGTGGAAAAGAATGTAAACGATGGGAAAACTACAAAAACGTTTTATTAGTCAATTACAATTCTATTTCTAATGCTGAAAATTATTGTCGCGATCCTTACAAAAATGGCTTCGTCTGGTGTTTTATTCGAGAAAACGAATGGGAACCTTGCTCCATTGCTACAGAAGGTAAAATGTCATATTGTACAGAAGGTATAATATCACATCCATGTAACGTGATTCAATGCTTTTCCATTGGGTACTGTACATATATATTTTTTCATATTTTGTTTGATAGTGAAAACTTTATAGCCATTTATTATACGTCAAATAAACATTTTGCCGATGCTGTGACTATGACTTTTTTGTTGAATGTTATTGTAAGTTTGTAAAATGCGCATCTCTTATTTCTGAAACATTTCTGCGCTAAGGGGAATAAATAAACAAACATTTAATTATGTCACGCCTAAGTGAGGGAGATGTCTGCGTGCCTTGATGTCTGGATGGACTCGAGATCTTGTCAGCTCTTTTTCTCATAAACAGATGATAGGGATTTGAATGAAACGTGGCAGATGTGATCAGTACCAAGTATAGTTGTTGTTTGCGATGGATGATTGTCCGTCGTCCGTTAACATTTTGCTTCGAACGATATCTCTTCTGAAACCACTAGGCTTATGTTAATGAAACTTGGCAGGGATGTTCCTAGCATAAAGCTCTTCCAAAATTGTTTAAATAATCCATGCAGAACTCTGGTTGCTATGGCAAAAAATAGGAAAAACTTTAAAAATCTACTTCTCTGAAACACTTCTTCTCAAAGACCTAGAGCTTAGATATTTGGCATTTAGCATTGTCTAGTAGACCTCTTCCAAGATTAAAAAAAATATGAGCCCCGGGTTAAATTTACCCCATCCGGGGAGGTCATATGAATATATCTATATAGAAAAAACTTTTAAAAACTTCTTCTCGGAAATTACAGGGCCTAGAGCTTAAATATTTAGCTTGTAGCATTGCCTAGTAGACCTCTTTAAAGTTTGTTTAAATAATACCCTTGGGGTCAATACCAGCCCCGCTCAGGAGGTCACTTATTTTAAAAAGAAGTATACAGGAAAACCTTTAAAAAATATTCTCCTCAAAAACCACAAGTGAGTCCTCTATAGGTCAGTGGCTAGTACACTGCATGTGATAAGCAGGTGAAAAGTGAAAATCACAGAAAAAAAAGAATAAACAGCAATGTTCGATGAAGAGTACGTGAGAACGGATAGCCGATAACTAGGGCGGGTTGAGGTTGCAGAGAGGGGAAGGGAGAGTGAGAGAGCGGAGAAAGAAGATAAGGCAGACCAAACAAACAAAAAACCACAAGGTTTAGAGCCTAGATACAGTTTGTATTCAGTGTGTAACAGTGCCTAGTGGACCTCTTCAAAGTGTGTACAAAATTTACCTTGTTTTGGGGGTCGTTTGGTAAAGAAAAACTTAAAAAATATGCTTTACTAAAACCACAAGGCCTAGAGCTTAGATATTTGGTTTGTAATTTTGTCTAGTGGTCTCCAAATTATGCCTCTGGGGTCAAAATTGACCACATCCACCAGCCAAGTGCACTTTTACTCAGGTGAGCGATATAGGGCTATCATGGCCCTTTTGTTTTTATTTATACTAATTTATCTTATCTATATTGCGAAAGAAGTTCTTACAACTTAGTAGTATATTAATCGCTTTCGACACTCACACACGATGGAACAAACCTAAAAGAAAAGAGAGACAATGTGGAATTATCTGTGTCTTACCAAGGGCCACTTAACACCTACTTTGGGGATCGTACACGGGACCATCCGAGGATAACGTGCTACCACGGCACCAAGGCGACTCCACAATAAGCCTAGTTGTTCATATTGTCATATCATTGTACTTCGGTCAAGGTCACAATAATAAAATATTGTTTTTAAGCTCACCTGGCCTTAAGCGCCAGGGTAAGCTATAAGAATCACTCAACGTTCGGCGTCCGTAGTACGAAGTACGTCGTACGTCCGTTAACATCTTCCTTCTAACGGCATCTCCTATAAACTACGTCGCCAATGTTGATGGAACCTTGCATACAGTTCTATCAAATTCCAAACTCCATTCCATGGAGAACTCTGGTTGTTATGGAAACAAAACTTAAAAATATACTTCTCCAAAACTCCAAAGCCCACATTTGGCATGTTGCATTGTCTGGTGGGTCACTACCAAAATTTTTCATATCATTACCCCCGGGTCAAAATTGACTCCGCCCTTGGGGTCACTTGATTTTACATATGTTTCTATAGGAAAAACTTTAAATATCATCTTCTCCGAAACCACAAATACGAAAGCTTAGATTTGGCATGTAGCATTGCCTAATATACTTCTTCCGAAATTTTTCAACTCATGACTCCAATGTCAAAATTGACCCGCCCGGGGGGGCATTTGAGTTTACATATGTTTTTATAGGAAGAACCTTTAAAACTCTTATTCTCCAAAAACAACTCGAAAGCTTAGATATTTGGCATGTAGCATTGTAGATAGCTTAGTAGACCTCTAATAAAATTGTTCAAATTATGACTCCAGGGTCAAAATTGACCCCGCCCGTCGGGTCATTTAATTTTACATATGTTTATACAGGAAAAACTTTAAAACAAATCTTTTCTGAAACCACAAGGCCCAGAGGATAGATATGTGGCATGTAGCATTGCTTAGTAGATCTCTAACAAAATTGTTCAAATTATGACCTCCTTCTCTTAAACCAAAGGGCCCACAGGTTAGATATATAGCATAGAGCATTGCCTAGTTGACCTAAGCACACATTGTTCAAATGTTGCCCCTGGGGACAACATTTGTTGTGCCCGGGGTCATTTGTTTCCTAAAAACTCATGTAAGAAAGCATTTAAACATCTTCCTCTCCAAAACTACAAGGACTACAGCTTAGATATTTAGTATATTGCATTGTCTTGTAGACCTCTACTAAGTCTGTTTAAAGTTTGCCCTTTGGGTTTAAATAGGCCCCGCTTGGGTAGGTTAATTTTTGTGTCGCTCTTTCGAAGAAAAGTCGATACAAAGAGATCGCTTTGTCAATCCGTCCGTCACAACCGTCACAAAAACGTTTGTTATAACTTTGCAAATTCTTAAGATTTCTTCATTAGAATTAAAATGTATTGCTTATGAAAAAAGCTGCCCATTTATAGGTCAAGATCATATTTGACAGAATTGTGCTCCTTTGTGTACTAAATTTTTGTAATGGAAACTTAACATTGACTATATCCTTGCCATTTCTTAAGATTTCTTCGTCAAACTTTTATATTATATTGCTTATGACAAAGAGTCGTGATGCCGCCAAATGTTGTAGGTCAAGGATGGCCCTCTTGTCTTGTCAGTTCGGCTGCAGGGATTTCAATGAAATTTGGCAGAAATGATCAATACCAAGCTTAGTTGTGCATATTATCAGGAACATCTTACTGGTTCAAAGGCAACGTCAATATAACAAAAATATGTTTTCTTATTGGCTTTATCTCTCATAAACGGCTAGAAGGATTTCACTGTAATTTGACAGAAGTCATCAGTACCAAGACCATTTGCATGTTATTAAAAAAAAGATTTCTTCACATTAAATGTAAGAAATTTTGCAAGTGGCTATTTCACTGCCTTTGAAAACAATTTAAACAGGGATATAATAGAAATGTTAACACCTTCTGTTTTTAGTTATTAAATACGATTAAAAAACAAATTATCCTAACTCCCTTTATCAAATATATTTGATAAAAAGGGGAGCGGTGGTGTAGAGGTTTAGGTGTCTGCCACTCATCCAGGAGGTTGCGGGTTCGAGCCCCACCAAGGTCACCATTACTGGTTTTTCCAGGAAGCGGACTCGAGAGTGACTCGATAAGCTACAAACTTTCTTCACAATCGAGCTAAAATAAATTACTATAAACTAAATATATTTGTATGAAACAATTTAGGTATATATTTGTAAATTTCTAATTAGCCACAACTTTTTAAATCAAATTTTCTTATAAGTTATTTTTTAACATTGAAGAAAATTTAAAAAGGGAAATAATAGAAAATTCAAAGCATTTGTTATTTACCTTTTAAATATGGTTTAAAAAAAATTATCATAACTTCAATTATAAGATATATTTGTTTGAAGAAAACTATTAAAGCATAAATTTCTTTTTTTCAAATTAGCCAGCACTTGAGTAAATTACATTCTTTTACTAAATGTGCAATGCCAATTCCCATTTTAACAACTGGTCACAAGGCAAGGGGGGCCGCATATTTTTTTCCTGATAAAAACAACCGCTAGTTATTAAAAATTGAAAATCATGTTCATATATCGTTATCAGTGAAACAATAGAAAATAAAATTTCTAAAAGGATTATGAATGTTAAGTTTTGTTCATCATTTTATCGTAAAACATAATTATGTTTTAGCATACTTCATTGTCTCATTGGAAGAATTAATACAGCTCATCTGCTCTTAGTGCGTCAGATTCATTCACGGTTTCTTTGGCATAGTTTAACATTACATCGGACAGACAAGTTAGTATATTTGCTGCTTGGCAACATTATTCGACTCGATCTTTGATGTGACGTCCACTGTCAGCAGTACTTCAGTTTAATGTCTATTTACATTCCTCTTTTCTGTTGAATGTTAAAAGTTTTGTATTTCAGGCACACAAGGTAAAGACATACTCTCAATAAATATGACAAAAGACATAAAGACTAATGCTTACCAGGATGGTAAAACTATTCCCTTTGAGAGCAAGTGTAATCGTCTTGTTGACTACGAGGATTTGTCAGATGAAACTAACTGTTGGAGAAATTATACATGTAAATTAATATTTTAGTAAAATATTGATTTTCTTACACCTTTACGAATAAAGAGTTCATAAATAACTATAGTATAACGTACACTGTACAAATAGTTTATCCCAGTATTAATTATCAAAATTTCATTGTCGTTGTATAAGTGAAGTTTTGTTTTGTATTTATACATCACTTTTGTATCCAATTCATGGAGGTTTAGTCTTCTATATAAAACTAGAATATCAGGATTATCTGGTCTCCATAAAATTTAAAAGATACAATTTTTACACTTCAGTTAACGAACTTATACCTCTACCAACTACGGAATCACATTTACCGGCAACAGTAGAAGGAACTTCATATTTTCTGTGTGGCACCAAGGAATATGTATCAAATGTTGCTGTCTGTGACAGCGTTGTAGACTGTCTTGATGCGTCGGATGAAATGCACTGTACGTAAAAATTTGTATCAGTGCTACTTACATGTACCTTCGCAGAAATATATTTGTTCTACATATTTATTTTTGATATCACGCGTGTTATAAAATATGAAATGCTAAAGTTACTTTTATGATAAAGGATATGATTGTTTGACTTCATGCTTATTGTTTACATAAATGACATAGTCATATGTGCGAAATGAAGCTTCAAGGAAGTTCGTAAATTTTCGGAAAACGTTCATATCTGTTAAAATATTTCCTTTTTAAATATTATTTGAAAGAAAGTGCAAAACAAATAATTAAAGAGCATAATTATTCAATTCATGTACACTCTAGTAGTATTTTATACATACTTTAGAATGAACATTTAAGGAGGCATTCCCTAGATCAAGCAGATTATTTCCTTAAAACGTTAAACATGACCTAAATATACATAAAATAATAAATAAATATTTTTTCTAGAAACACGTTTATCGAAAAATGCCTCGTTACGCACGGTGTGCCAATATAGCGACCTTTTACAATAAATTACTATCCACCAAAAATGTATGAAACAAGCGTTTATGAATGTTTAACGGAACTGCAACACGTATAAGTATGCTGATATTACCGATGTTTGAAGTAGTTTTTAACTGAAACTATGACGTTTGGTGGCAATCCTTTCAATTTTTTAATTCAAAAAGTTTCAAGGCCTTTAAATTACTCCAGTTTTAGGGTATGCGTCTTAAATGGTCCTCCTAGCAATTTTTCCGCCACTAACAATCAAAGTTCGTGACGTTAATTGTACATTTCTTGTAAGCACTAGATTTCACTGACTCTGTTTAACCGTTCAAATTGTACCTAATTACATGCAGTATCACAACAGCTGTACAAGCGACCTCACGGAAACAGGTGAACAAAAGCAGTATAATAAATTCAAGGCATTTTTACATTTGGCTGGATAAAAGTGAATCGAGAACGATAAAGGCTTCCCATATGTTCTCGAACGCTCCGTATATATTTTATGCTAGACTGCTGTAATATAACATGTTTAATTAATCTATGTGCTCAATGTCTAAATATCTAATACAGTTTTAGTACAAAAGATTGTTTTTAACTAATTATGACACCTTTCAAATATCAATGAGAAATCCCTTGTAATATAATTCAAGATAATCAACATCTGTGACCAGGTACGAAGAAGTGTATGCTGCTTTTCATATATCAAAACACAGAGAAGTATTATTATTTTAGGTATGCCAAGATGCTCACCGGACGAATTTCGTTGTGACGATGGGGACTGTATACATATAAGTCAAGTTTGTGATTTTACAGTTGATTGTATAGATGAATCGGACGAATTTTGCAGTAAGTTTAAAATATCAAGAACTTATTGTGCAACGTTTGGATTAAATCATTTAATATACTGGACATAAAGTTCATAGTGCTAAAACCGAATTACGTGCTGATTTGTTCAACACATATGATACAAACATTCAGAATTTTAGAAATGTAATCTAGACTTTCGCAGACAGAAAACATTTCTGTGTTTAGAAGAGTTCTGTATCTATATTTGTACACTCTGGAGGTCTTGGAATTGAGGTTTTATGTAATTCTCGGCAGCCTTCCATATAAGAAAGATTTTAATAATCCGTGTGATTTTTCAGGTCGCGAAGCATGTTCGAGAACACATTTTGAGTGCAGTAATGGACAGTGTATTGAAGCAGAGAACAAATGTGACGGTTATACTAATTGTCTTGATGGGACTGATGAACAAAACTGTGGTAAGTTTATTTAAAGGAAGTAAACTACTTTGAATTCAACGGCTTAAAAGAACAACATTTATTTTCTGTAGTTTTAAAACTACAATATCTATTTTAATTTCATTTTGTCTGTTTAAATGGGAGTGTAGGACCCCCTAAATGCGAAAACGGTCACAAAGATGAAAATGGTCACTCTAACCCTAACCTTAACTGTAATTTGAATTAATTTTACCCCATATGTAAAATCTTTCGACAAATGAAAAAAAGTGTAAAGTTTTTACAATTAGTGTAAATTTATTTCACATTTGAGTTAAGGATAGGGTTAGAGTTTCACATTGGTCGAAAGTTTTTACATACTAGGTAACATTAGTTCACGTTTATTTGTGACCATTTTCACATAAGGGGTCTTACAATGAATCATTTACAGGTCCAGCTTTCAATAGATAGCAGTTGGTTTGAAATTTAGGCAATGTAAACATGTGCAAGTTCTTTACAAAGAAAGATTTTTCAACGGATTTGCGCTGAATATATGTACATGTATATCTACCTTCGATTTTCATGTTGTCAAAAAGTGGGTATGGGCGAGTAATCTAAAAAACAACCCATGTCTTTCATTTACTAATACTATACATTTATGTACAGTTGATGTGTAATAAAAGTAAAGAGAGGAGTTTCACACATCTGCATAACAGCTGTTTATTTCCTATCATATTTTGGTAACAATTTGTGACATTTTCAACACAATTTTAACCTAAAACATGTTTTTATCAGATGTTTGCAATCATGAAGATTTATTCAACTGTGACAGTGTAAAATGCGTTCCTCGGCGGCTTCTCTGTGACGGTCTTGCTGACTGTGACGACAAAACGGACGAAAGCTCGTGCGTTCCCCCTTCTTTCCAAACCTGCGAACAATGGTTGGACGCTGGATACAGGAAATCTGGGACATATAACATTGGTCAGATCTTAACTCGTGCCTCTGAAACTTATGTATCATAAATGGGAAAATGTACATCGTTCTGTTATATACGATAATGCATTATATTGGAGATCCAGACATGCCTTGTTGGTGTACTTGCTAATGTAATATTTATTAGTTCTGGGGATTAGGTTTCCTATTCTCATAAAACATATAAGTAATTCATTAATAAAATTCAGTCAAGCGATTCGGTCTACTTAAAGACCTCTATTTTAGTTACTTGAGCACGTGCTTTAGGTGAGTTATTGTGATCGCCTGGGGTCCGTCGTCTGTATGTCGTCTGTCCACACTTTACCTCGTGTATGCAATAGAGGCTGCATTTTCACTGGATCTTCATGAAACTTTATCAGTATGGGTGCCATGATAAAATCTAGGTCGAATTTGAATATGAGTCATCTTGGGTCAAAAACTACAGTAAAGCCAAGGCGGATTCCGTTTTCGCCGCTCTATAGCGTATGAAGTTTTACAACGCGAAAGCAATAAACCCATCGCGCGGCGTAAGAATGTAGAGGCGGAATCTATATGCCGCGTTGGGCATTTTACCAGATGCGACAAATACTATACCGCGTGATGCGGCGTAAAGGATTAAATGTTTCCTTTAAAATTGATGAATAATTTTATAAAAGGTTTTATAAAATATAATTTTACAGGATTTTATTCATGGGTTACTGGAATTTCTTATTTTCTGAGTATGTTTTATAAATTGTTTTCGTCATGCGTGGCGGAAATTTTTTGTGTGTATAATGAAAATAAGTACAGACAAATATTTGCCTTCCGGATGTATGTAAATATTGAAACCGGCGTCAATACATAAGTTTACGTTACTAAGTTTCTGAAGTTGACTTTTCCAGCTTTCAATTTGGATGATAACCGTGATGATATAATTTTTCAAAGGGTGAAAATCGTACGGTGCAAAACTGATCATAATCTGCACTGACAGTAAATTAATTAAGAAGAACTTGCTGCTAGCATGACAAGTGTTGCTTATCAAAACAACAATCGTTCGGCGGTGACTGCATCCACATAAACAGTAGGAGAATGTTAAAAAGTAAAAGCTTCACAAAACTACAAGTAACAGCCTAAATAGTATATGTCCACTTATTATTTTAACATTATTTTGTGAAATATAACATATTAACTGATGCATTTAAGTGTTAATCGGACCTGTGGTTAGAATATCATTGAGCACTAAATATTCTATAAATTGAAAAACAGTCATTTTAAATGCATTCAAGAAACTCGTAAGAAATATGCATGTACCTTATATGTACTTTACATTACACATCTCAATGTGCACGTCTTTATGTGCATGTACATTACACATTTTAATTACCCGCATGAATATTTTTAATAACGGGAGCAAACAGCATTAGATTTCGTGTCATTTACTATTTGGACACAGGTTCAATTCCTACACGCGGAGTTAGAAATTAACATTTTACCAACGAAATACCAACTACGAACCGGGGACACAACCGGCTTCTGTACGTATACATGTAGATGTTTGATGTTTTTTAAACAAAGATGATATTTTCTACAGATTGCACTAAGTGGAATGTAGAATTTAGTGACTTAACGTCAAACATTGGGACACACAACTGTAACATTAACATCTCATGCTAAGGCTAGGTTTTAAACCCGGGACTTACCTACTAGTATTACATTTTCTCTTTGCACAATTTTGTTAATTAAATAGCTTTTTTTCAATTTAGTGTGGTAGCATCTTGCTGCTATTTATGCTTTTGAATGACAGTCAAAGTTGATTTTAACTGAATTACTATTAAAAAAGGAACTTACGCCCGTTCCAGTCGTATTTTGGTCATTTGAACAGGCGGGCACTTTACCTTACTATACCAGTACTACTTTCTTTCTAACAGGGTCGGTAGCAGGGTCGAACCCATGACTCTCAATATATGAAAGGTTACAGTTAGTTCAAGTGAGCGGCTCTTACAACTAAACCACGAAGGCTAACCACCTTACCTAGTGTCGTGCGGAAATAAACGTGATATACATTATTGCGAAGAACAAGAATATAGGTTATCTACATGTATATTTTGTAAAACAGTAATAACTACTGATTATTCAGGTCCGATCGAACATTTGTACGTTACATACTTCTAGCAATCATCCCGCTTCACTATAAATTTTTAAAATGTATATGATTATGTTCGTGTGTTATTAATCTCTTTCAGTGATAAACATGTACATATCAACGTTTCATTATAACATAAAAACATATGTTCTGTACTGCTTTCCGTCACTCGTATAGTCGCCGATGAAAACAATAATGTATTTGTGGGGGGCGGGTTACAGCTTACATTTGTCGCTTTCGGGACTCCATGAGAGAGAGAAAGAGAGACAGAACGAAAGAGAGAGAGAGAGAGAGAGAGAGAGAGAGAGAGAGAACGAAAGAGAGAGAGAGAGAGAGAGAGAGAGGGAGAGAGAGAGAGAGGGAGAGAGAGAGGATATAAAAGTGTCACAACCGCATAAATTATACATGTAGAGAGAGACAGACAGACAGACAGAGAGAGAGAGAGCGAGGAGAGAAGACATAACAGTGTCACCACCGCATATATTATACATGTTACTGTACATAGAGTTTACTAAAATGACAAGAAATGTCTGTAAACATTTAAACAAAATACGAAGTCCTACGCTCACTTTGGATGTTACTATTGCATGTACAGTAGATCTAACACTAATATACCGACGTAATGACCTTTCTTTCTACAGATAATTCCTAGAATGAATTTTAAATTCGAAAGTACCGGTACAGCTGTAACTAAAGAGCAGTATTACTTCAATGATACGGTAATGAACACTTTCTGACAAAGGAGCGTCATGCAGTTCATGTTTGTCAGCCTTAATTTACAGTTAATTATACTCAGCAATATTTAGAGTGATCACGATGTCACGCGGATCCATGCTTTCAAATTATTTTCACTCCGCGTGGACGTATACGCACGGGGTTACGCCTGAGCTGTACTGTAGTTCACAGGGTCAACTCATAGCAAAAACTTGGCATGCAGTAGATTTTGCATTTTTCATAAGATCTTGATGGAACCTGGTCAGTATTATTGTCATGATTAAATCTAGGTTGAGTTTCAATATTGATTATCCGGGGTAAAAAGACTAGGTTATACTTATAAAATCCGCACTGATATTAAAATGAAATTCTACAAGCATTAAACTAGTTTTACCGTGTTTCTCTTTGAATAGTTTTCCTTTGCTAAATTTTCTGGTGTGGAGCTTAGAATCTGTTGAATATCCTATAGAGAAGAAATTCTTGATCAATGATCCATGACTCCAGTTTGTCTCATTGCTATATATCAAATACTGAAATTTTTTGCATACATCATATGTCACAATAAACAATGAATTATATCTTTTTCTGTCATTATTTATTTTCCACGTTCCCACTTTTACTGTTTATTTTTTTCTTCTCTACATGTGAAATGCAAAGATCTCCAAGAGCAAGATAATTGTCAATTGTCTTCAATCTAATTATGAAGGATGACGTAAGGCAGGATAGTGCCCAAGGAAATACGTGTACATTCTACTTTAAGATCAAGTTTCCATAGTTTCTATCTAGTTTTATACCATACTTTTTATCTAATTTATACCATAGTTTTCATCAAGTTTTATACCAGAGTGTTTTATCAATTTTCATCAAGTTTTATACCATAGTTTTCATCATGTTTTATACCATTATTTTCATCAAATGTTATAAAATTGTATTCAGGGATTTTCTGATTTCTAGAGGGCCAACATAAAATTAAAAAAACCATAATCAATTTAGGGTGAGAAATAAGAAAGTAAGCTATTATGAAAGGGAGTGATCATTTTGCTTTGTGTTTATTCCAGGAGTAATTAATTTTTTTATATGCATAAGAGGTTTTGTTTTACTTTTTCAAAGATGGATTAGACATTACTTGCAATTTTGATTTGCAAAGCGGAACTGTTTCAACTGTCTTCAAAAACAGAGACTATTTACTCAATAAGTGGATGTTTTACTACGGTAATGAGAACGGCTTGGTGGATTCCTTTACCATCCAAACAGCGCAAAACAAACTTACAAACATGATTATTGACAATAAGTACAGATGCTCGATGTGGGTAAATATATTTATAGATGTTTTCACGGACCTATATACACATGGGTTAGCAACTCTTGCACTTTCTTATACAAAACATCAGGTTAAATCAGAATTATGACCGATCGGCTATCACCAGTCCTCTATGTTGAATTGAATCGAAGAATATTTCTTACAAGAAATCATTTCCTATCGTGTTTTTCTCTATGTATTACTGAATGGTTTGTTATTCCCGCCAGAGGCGGGGGAAATTGTTTTGGCGTTGTCAAAAATAATTACACCTCAGAGATGAAGCCCTACTGCGGGTAGTGAAATCTTTTTTTCTGAAAAGACTCGTCAGAATATTATTTTGTTTAGCGCAAATCATCACCTTTGTATTCTCTAACAACAACAAATTTAGAAACTGGATTTTTACATAAATGAGGCCCTTGAGGGGATGTAATGCTTTTCTTATATAATTATTATATAAAGAAACTTAAGAAGTCTTGTTGTGTGAAAGAAGTAGTACTGATTTAATTAAATTACAACAATAAAGTTCTTTATGACTATAACTTGAAGAAATAAAATGTCACCTGGTAGATGGAGTCCCAGTGGGGTGGTGAAATTTTAAAAATGCTTTTCTTCTGAAACAGACAGACCAATACACTTTCAGGTTGTTCTTTTTCAGTTTTTTGCTTAATTTGGCGGGCTATATAAAATCACTGAATTTGCTTGTTATTTGTCTTTCTTTATCGTTTTATCGATATTTAGAAATTATCATTTTTTCCAAAACATTGTGACCAGAATTTAACTTTATTTTACAGTAACAACCACCTAATGACTCTCTACCGACATGTGTAAATTGAAGGTTAGCGACCCCGGTAGGGGTCATGCTGTTTCTTACATTTGTACATATTCTGTACAAAAACTTTAAATTAATTTTATGAAAGAATTTAGGTTTATTTGACACAAATAACATCATTATGTCTATCTAGCTATATATTTGAACTAATGTATTTAATTACAACATCGGGACTCCAGTGGGGTTGGCTTTTTTTCTATATAAAACTTATATAAAAGCTAATAAAAGCCATATCTAAGACATGATTTAGAGTATTTGACTAACATCTGGAAAAATGATCAACCAATGAATTTAAGATAACATTTTCCCTAAAAAAACAGGTTCTCCAATGTTGTTTGACTATTTTCACGATATTATAAATATAGAAACTTCTTAGCGTTCTTCTTTAAAACCAGTAGTCACACTTTCATTATTCCCCCCCGAACACAAAATAATAGGGGGTATACTGGATTCAGCTTGTCTGTTTGTCTGTCCGTCTGTCCGTCCGTCCGTCTGTAGACGCAATCTTATGGACGCTTAATCTCTAAAACTCATGTTCAGAATTTAATAATACTTCACAGAAGTAATAAGTATCATGCTTAGTTGTGCATGGTCCATGTTTTTGGTCACTAGGTCAAAGGTCAAGGTCTAAGAGATTCGACATAGTAACACCTTGTGGACGCTTAGTCTTCAAAACCTCTGGTCAGAATGTAATGATATTTCACATAAGTGATAAATACCATTTGGCGTCGGGGTCGGGGTCGGAGTCCGCTTCGGCGTTGGTGTGACACCTTGGTTAAGTTTTTCGTACCACCCCACTTTATTTCAAAAGCATCAGAGGTATTGCTTTTAAACATACCATACTTGTTTACTATCAAAACTTCCAACAACGAACAATAGTACATAACTCTGTTAAGGTTTTTGGCAGAATTTTTGCCTGAGCTTAGTTAAGTTTTTCGCACCACCCCACTTTATTTCAAAAGCCATTACATATATTGCTTCGAACTTTACCATACTTATTAACTATCATCAGCTTCATCTACATACAAGAGTACATAAGTATGAAGATGTTTGTCAGAATTATGCCCCTTTTTTAATTAGAAAATACATTGAATATTGGTAAAATCCACTTAATGACTTAACCCTTTGAGATATTCCTTTAAAACTTGGAATACTTGTTTGCATCATTACCTTATCTTTAGGCACGAGACAAAAACTCTGTCAATGATTTTTTTTTAAATTAAGGTCCTTTATCGACTTAAAATTTTGGTTAAGTTTTTCGTACCTGTCCACATTTTGACAAATTGTTTGAGATATTACTTTGAAAGGTGGAACATTTGTTTACCATCATGATTCCCAAACATAGGCAGGGGAAGGTAACTCTGTCAAGGATTTCATTTGAATTATGGCCCTTTTCGACTTATAAACTCATTCGTGTCCACTTGTTGACTTTTCCATTTAAGATGTTACTTTGAAAGTTTACTTTTGTACAATTTTGGCACCAATCTATAAGCAAGCGAAGATAACCCTGTGAAAATGTTTCTTGATTTGTACTTAGAAATTCCTAGTTAGAGTCTTGTGTGAAACTGGCACTGTCATGCACATATATCATTAACCACTTGAGGTATTAATTTAAAACTTTGCTGTAGTATTCAGGGTTATTAAACAATTAAGTTTGATAACTCTTGACGACTTAATATCTTACTACTTGTAGCATTTGTTTATACAGAGTCTAGTTTTGTTTTATTGGCTAGCACTGAAAAAGGTCGAGTGCGCTGTCCTGCTGACATCTCTTGTAACGGGATATACGTTTACCAGTTTAAGCGCTTAAGCATGCTACAGCTTGAGTATATAGTTAGTTCATCGCTATTTTCTTTTTCTTTTATTAGTTCACAGAGACATGTGCATCGCTTCATGTAGCAGTACTAGATTTCGATGTGTCATACTATAGCCGAACATTTAATATTTGTTCATGTTATACAGAATACATCGAGTATAACACGTTTTATTTTTCCTGCAAGTAAGTAAAGATACTCTCCGAAGGTCGCCCGAGGGGTAATATCTTATTATTAGGTTGATAACCGGTAGAATAGTTCTGTGGCTCCAAAAACGGTAGCTGAATTTATAAATTGATTTTCTTTGTACATGTTTTTCCTCATTTTTAACGGAAATCCGTGTTAAAAATCATTGTTTTGATGATATATAACACTCATCATTTCAAAAGTATAAAACATCAACATTTGACAAAAGTAAGGAAGTAAGTTATAAATTAATCAAAGAACAAAAGAAACGTAATTACTAATTACAAATGTAATGAATACGTCATATTCGAAATTACAGGCAACAGCGATGCATTAATCCGTACACGAGTATGATAACTTGTGGTGGAAGGTATCTTCAATATTCCGACTCAGACTTTATTTGGACGTCTTGGATGAGTGCTTTATATGAAGGCAACAAATATTGGCAAGCTATTCAGATTAACATGAGTCCTTTTGAATGCACAACAGGTTAGTGCTAGCTGTGTGTGTTGAAATGGATTTTGTAATTCATTTTAGCAATACCAGTTTCTTAGTATCATGAATGTTGTTTGATTCAATTTAATTTAATCTTGTTTAAGTCCGCAGCCGTGGTCGATTGGTTAGAGTCGCTTACTTGAAATCACTGTAACCTCTCATTGATCGGAGTTGTGTGTTCTAGCCATGCTACCGACCCTGACTCTTTCTGTGAGATAGTTGGCAGTTTCTTGCGAAGGACAGGGATGTAAAACTGGTCCTTCCTATGAACGTTGGTTTGGTAAAGCAACAACATTATCCTGTTTTACAAATTTATTACATTTTTGAATATTATGTTAATTGGACAAACAAAATAATGATAATATTTCAAACATATTTCCCGATTTATTGTTATCCAAAGTAAATTTCACCTTTATTTCGTTTGACTGATTTGTCTTTCGTTAATGCACTGCATGTACATTTTTGTAACATGTTGAAATTCATTTCATAAAACTCTGAGTTGAAAATAACAACCGAAGTGATAATTTATTATTTAAGATATTAACCTTTTTAACAGATACCTTTAAATATCAAAACAAAGATCATAGAATTGTATAGAAATAAGCTCACCATGAATACTAGTTTCTTATCATATCATGAACTCCTTGTCAAAACCGATACGAGACACTTTCCAAACAACTGACGAAATCTTATGCAGGCTCAACGAAAGGTGTTGTCAATGGTAATGAGGTTGTTTTCTAGACAAAAATTATCTTAAACACGCTCTCCGAAATGTACTTTTATCTATCATCCCATGGCTTATACAGTTATCTATCATCCCACCAGTCATATATTTTGTACTAATATCTGGTTATCTTTCATCCCATCGGTTATACTGTTATCTATCATCACATCGGTTATACACTCCTATGATGTATCCGTTTTAACAGGATTGCTTAGGCATAACATAATCACCAAACTGTCCAAAATTAATCCATGCAACATATAGCTGATATTTACATACCTTTGGGACTTTTAACACTTCGAATGGTAATCCAGGTTACAGTACTTTACAACTTTAATTTATGTGTTGAAGTTTTTACTCCACGTAACGACGATCTGGCATGTGAAGGTGATGTCAAATTAATTGACAGTGCTTTAAAATGTGTCTACGATGTCGATGCCTATGGTTTTGTTCTTGGATGTAGATCCAAAAGCCATTTACAAAGATGTGGTTAGTATGTTGAAATAAATAATTAATAGTGAATATTCCTTGAATAAAGTGTTACTGTCTCGTTTATCAAGTTATAAAGGTGAAATACGTTGTATTGTTGAGACCAAATTAACCATTCTAATACGAAGAAACGTTCTATAGACTGTTCAGTATTTCATGACAATAACAACCAAATTCACACTTGGAACATTTAATGCAAAGCTAAAGTTTATTGAATAGAGTCAGTAGACATAATGTGTTATGTTGAATCTTCTTGTTTATTTTTCCATTTAAATAGAGTCGTTTAAATGTGCTGAAGGACTAGTGAAATGCCCTAGAAGCTATTGCATTCCTATAAGATTTGTTTGCGATGGAGACATTCAGTGCCCAGGAGGGGAGGACGAAATGAATTGTGGTAAATTCTATGTTTCTATAACAGAGTAAAGTTATCTTACAAACCCCATTAGTTATTGTCAGAGAATGGCTTAAATGTAAGACTCAAACATAAAATTTGAAAAATAGTAGATAATTCAGAGTTCTTTCGTGTGATAGTTTATGATTGTAACATGTGCTTAACTTATCAAAGATACAAGTCATGTAAAACATATAAAATTAATTCAATAATAATTATTGCAAATATTTATTTGTTGATCCAAACTCGACAGATATATAATTTGAAAGAATATTGTATGCATCAGTCATTTACGATTTAGAACTTCTTTATACTTTCATCGTTGTTATAAAAATACCCTTTTTCTTTACACTAGGTTGCAAAGTCAGTGATAGTGAGATAATTATTCTGGTTGACTACACATTTCTCAACGAAGGTGATGTATCTCTTGAAAGATTTGCAGGACAATTTGCTAGCAACAGAAGTACTTTAAGGATTTTGAACTATGAGATCGATAAACCTTTACAGAGTTTCAAAATCGAAATCCCTAGGCTTCACATAGAAGACACCGTTTTGGACTATATAACGGTTGAAGGCAATATAAATAATAAATGCACGTATAAAATATTGGCTGATAAATTTCTTGACCATTTTAAATTTACGGACAAAGAAGTTAAAGCAGTCATCTTTCTACAGACTGATACACATTCCAGCCTTGTAGCTGATTCATTGTTCGGCAATAGCAGCACTACGCTTAAGTCGTTCCAGTCAGGTATACATCTATATAGGTTAATAGAAGATCCATTTGGAAAGTTAAAACGATCCAACAAGTATCAGTTTGTGACAGATATTTATATACCTAGATGGAAAACATTGACAGAAATTGGAGCGGAATTCTTTCCGAAGCTGTGTAGAGGTACGTAGCAAAAGTTCATTTAGGAGCATATAGATTGTATTGATATTAGTACATATGATAAATAAACAATATCTTCATTCATTCATCAAACGATTTTGGCATACTATAAATACAGGTGCATTTGTTTTGGTCTGTCTTATATCTTTTCTCCACCGTCTCACTTCCCCTTCCTCTCTCTGCAACCTCCGACCAACCTATTCGTTGGCTATCTGTTCTCACGTAGTCTTCGCCGAACATTGATGTATATTCTATTTCTACTGTGATTTACACCTTTCAACTTCTTTTCGCCTGTATTTTAATTATTATTTTCCTGTTTTTCCCATTGTACTTACTGTCTTTGTTTTACTAATCACTTGACTTAATTCGTGCACACATTGACATGGGACAGATTTCCCTTGGTAATATGTGGTATTCTTTTACAATCTACTTCGCTGTTACTGATCTATTACTGAGCTAATTTGTCACTTTAGACTACGGTTACGCCGATTTATGCCCTTAGAATTTCCGTTTACCACCGATCATACTTTCGGACTGTGTTACAAGTTAGCAGAGACGTAGTTTGAACTAATGGAGGAACTTTAAAATTAGACTAGGCAGTTTTTGACGCAACATGATGAGAAGTGGCTAGTGATAGATGATTTATTAAAAGAAATACAGGTGCATTTTTATCTAAAAGGATATACACTAAAATATTACGCAAACTACGTATCTGAAATAAGAAGTCATAATGTTAATTTGTTTTCAGTTTCGTCCAAGGTTCATTGCTCGGGAATGTATAAATGTGCCTCAAGTAAAATGTGTATTTCTTTTGACAACTTGTGTGACGGAGTTATAAACTGTATCCATGGTGATGATGAACGCCTGTGTAATTTCAAGTGCCCTGATCTTTGTATATGCGCAGCTTACTCGGTTAACTGTCATAACACTGAATTTAGCATAGACAGAGTTTATCGATTACCTGTAAATATTCGACAACTAGATCTGAGTATGAACACCGCTTTGAAGACAGTTTTACAAAATTCATACCTTGATCTGAAATCCCTCGTGAGACTTAATTTATCACATTGCAATATAGACATTATTTCGAATAATGTTTTTCATACGATTAATAACTTAAGAACATTAGATCTTAGATTCAACATGATACAGAAGATTTCCTCTGGCACATTTTCTAGCCTGACTCTAGAATTCTTATATTTGTCACACAACTACATAGAAGTCATCGAAGATTTAACTTTCAACGAGTTATCCGTTAAGACGATCAACATAGAATTTAATAGAATTTCAACATTCAGCGAAAACATATTCACTGGCGTAAGAGATCTCAAAGAATTACGGACTCCTGCATTTAAATTCTGTTGCATTCGGCCGAATTATCTTCAAGAAAAGGACTGCTACCCATCAAAAGATGAATTCTCCTCCTGTGAAGATTTGATGCGCCTATCTGCATTGCAAACCATGCTTTGGTTGGTCGGACTTTCAGCATTTTTCGGAAACATTCTTTCACTTGTATACAGGTTAAAGTACGACACGAAGAGACTAAAGCTAGGGTTCGGAATATTTGTCACTCATTTAGCTGTGTCTGATTTACTGATGGGTGTTTACCTCATGATAATTGCTGTGGCAGATGCAGTGTACAGAAAAAGGTGAGGTGATCAGTATACTGAAACAATAGTGGTTAAACTAAAGTAAGAGTCGCATAATCCATTAAGTAATCCATTGAAACAATACACAATAAAGAACACACTTTATCTCAAACGGCTCACACTGTTAGTTTGCAAGCTTTATAAATGTCGAACTAAACCATGAGTTTGTGCAAAACAGAAAACGAGCCAATATTTATTTAAGTTTTCTTTTCAAATATAAGCTGGAAATTTAAACTTTTGCTGAACATTATTGACCAAAATGATCAGAATGCTGAAAGTTTAGTTGTTTATCTATATTTAAAACCTACTTACATTCTCCTGGAGTTAATAATTAAAATATCTTGATTTAAACAGGTACATTGTCAATGACGACTACTGGAGAAACAGCGGTTGGTGTAACCTAGCTGGAGTTCTTTCAACGTTGTCGTCTGAGGCCAGC
>JAUMHA010426626.1:0-10102 GCA_032359765.1 Saxidomus gigantea | reverse complement strand
TCATTAAACCTTATGTAAAACATTAAAACCTGTATTGTATCATGTATGAATAAATGAGGTTACCTGCAAGGGGCCTCGAATAAAAAAAAAACTTAATAATTATCTTAGCAACAATTTTTTATATTCAAATATAAGCTAAATAAAGCAGTTCCTAATTTTGAAATATTTTAAAGTTGCCTTAAGGGTTCTTGCACCTGTCGTTTAACCTATTTCACGGGTAGATAAATCTGCTAACCACCAAACCATGTGGTTAAAGGAAACTGTTGGGTGCGAAGCTAGTGGGTGCGAACTAAGTTATTTTAAAGAAGAACCTTCAAACTCGGGGAGTGTAGTTTCCAGTGGAAATGTTGAGATTATCTCTTACATGAAATTTCGAAACAAAATACCTTAAATTGTTTTTTAACTTTTATTAGTTGGCAACAATCTCGATTTTTCATTAGCAAAGTTTAAATGTCCTTATATTTCGGTCCCAAATGTGTTTTTCCAAATATATTTGAGATTCCATGTACGACTGAATTTACCAAGTATCCATTTCTTGTCATAAGGTGTTCCGGCGAGTAAATCAATTGAAGTTACGCCAAATTTTGTAATGAAGTTGTAGACTGCTGTACAAGATGGTGGGGATGTGAAGGTGAAGGTAGTTGGTGCTACATATTGTAAATCTATTGACATGTAACCACATGTGTATTAGCTTGACGTCAACGGTATTAAGTTGTTACGATTACAAAATTACACATTTTCCCTGAAACAAAAAAGTAAACATGATATAGTACAAATACAATGTAACTCAAAAATTTTGGCTAATATTATGATCGATACATACTCTTCAAAAGAAACGAAATCAAACTGTTTTCATTGATCAAGAACATTAAAATACATGCAAGGTCGAAGATAACTTATTTCAAAATGGCCAGTATCGCTTTACTGGTCTGACTGGACTGTACTGAGTAAAATTTGTGAAAATCTTTTGCAATGCTATCAATGAAAAACTAACAGAGTTCACTGTGACCTTGACCCACTAACCCAAAATACAGTAGGAATCTTCTACTTAGTAAGACCAATCATCTTATGACGTTTGAAGACTGCGAGTGACGTATATCTTACCTTGACCTTTGACCCACTGACCCCAAAAACAATAGGCATCATCTACATGTTACAGGAAACCTTCTGAGCAAGTCTGATGAAAGTTAAAAGAAATCTGTGACCTGTAGAGTGTTATCAAGGAAACGCTATCGGAGGTCACTGTGACCTTGACCTTTGAACCACTGACCCCAAAATCAATAGGGAACAGTTACATATTACAGAAAACCTTCTGAGCAAGTTTGATGAAAGTGGAATGAACCAAAAACAAAAGGGAACTTCTACAAGTTGCAGGGATCCTTATCACCAAGTTTCATTAAAGTCAAATTGCGACCTGTAGATTGTTATCAAGGAAACGTTTACGGACAGATGGACAGACGGACGACGGACAAACCACCATGGCATAAAACTTTCGATGAAATTTTTACTACGATTTGTGTTCGTAATGAGGTGATGATTGAACAAATCGTCTGAGGGTATTCAGGGTACATAGACATAAGTAGATACATGGCCATGAGTAATCTGTAGGTACGGATCGGTGATTTTATTAGCGTCGTCGATACATGTTCTCTTGTATGAGATTCGGCACTTTTCAAGAAATAAACACATAAACACATAATATATTAATATTTCTAATGATAAAAGCAGCTCATTATAACAGTGTTGCCATATAAAATGTGGGTCTATATCTTTTCGAGTAAGCTACATAAGAGGCGGAACCTCGAGTGTGATCCGACGCCAGGAAGCCAACGACCAAAGATACATTCCCGCATATGAGCATATTGTTACAGAATTTCGTTTACTATAAATTTTCCTTTACCGTATTCATTTGTTTGTGAAAACAATTTGTACTACTAAATAACTTTGCACTGAAGATGAAAGCTACACATTTTACAGCAAATTTGTGTATCTATTTTTCTAAAAGCAAGCGCGATAAAGCATAAGTAAGAAACACGCCAAGGGTATAACGATGGTGTTATTTAAGAAGTGGACATAAGACATAACAGCATATAACACGTCAGTTGCTTAAGACGTTCAGGTAATCCATTTGCACATTACATGCTACACGAAGGCCAGCGGAATACATCTTGTGTACAATTTGGAAGTTTTTGATACAAACACTTGTATCAACTACACAAAACAAAGCGAAATGAAGGTATAAAATGAAACAATTTACAGAGTCAGCGTATACAGCTCACTATATCAGTAATTTATGTTCCATGCATGCATGCATGTATTGCTCTTAACGATCCTTTTGTTTTTGCCCATAACTAAAAATAAATGTTCGGGTGTTAAAATTACTTTTCTTTCGAATATCTCTTCTCCACCAATAATTTCATGCGACTTGAAACGATTGTCTCTCATATAGTCGTGATTGTTGAATCCCCTGAAGGCATCTGACACTCTGTTGAAAAATGCAAAATCTGTATGCCTTTTTCTAACTTCAGTAGAATGTTCATTAATTGAACAAATCATTATAATCATTTGATATATTATCATTATAATAATATCATATTATTATAATATATTAGAAACTGAACAAAACTGCAAGAAACGGGACAGAACTTTAACATAACTATAAACTGTGAGCTGTTCTAGAACTTAATTCCTTTAAAGAATTGATTCTATTTGTATTCTTAAAATGTACAAAGGACTGCGTTTCATTTGAATTTCACTTGTAAAATAAGATTGCAAACGACTTAACCACTACACCTCAGATACTAACTAGATAGGTGAAGTATAAATAAACTGATATCATATTGTTTATGAATTAAAGGCAATTGAAAAGTACTCAGTTGGAGGTGCTACTTTATGGGCTGACGTATATACAAACATCATGTTGATGACTTTGTGTTTTTTTCTAGGTCAAGGTCGATAACCATGACATTGAAACAGCAGCATCAGCACATTCTGATGCCGATGTTACATAAAAGATTGGAATTTTTAAAGCGTTGAAGCTCATTCTATGTTCATCTTTTCAAATCTTGAAACTTGGTACAACTAGATTTGACCCTTTTCTTGTATCCTACTTGGTAGTAGTAACAGCGTCGGTTTAGCCCCAAACACTGCGCATGCGCGGTGGCCATTTTGTTTTGTTATGTAACCAACTAACGTGTATACTTAATTTTAGTACCTCTTTACTTACATTGAGTGCAATTGATACCTTTATTAAACCTACTTGTTGTAACTGGTCTATTAATATCGTTTTTTGGTTATTCACTGTATTTAATAATTACAAATGGTTCATTATACATTACTTGTTGTTTACCATATAGCGTGACTTTTTAACTTTTTGCCCGTTTTAGGGCCACCACTGCGCATGCTGAATGAATAAAATATTGTTTAAACTAAATATATGTATCCTTTATTATATTGTAAATGAATAGTGTTTAAGGAATAGTAACAACTCAAGTTTGTTTACATATATCATTTTATTTACAAATCACAATAGTTTATACATTAACATAAAAGTTAATGTTTCAACATAGCCATATTGTTTCATAACCCAGGCTAAAGTCTTTCAAAATAGTAGCCATTGGATGTTTTCTAAATATAGAACAAATTAATAATAACCTTAAAAAATTAACATTTTACACTAAAATTTCTACCATTCTACACGATACAATACTAACATGTACCCAACACGTTTTCTGTACTAATGCTGTCATTTGCAAATGTTCAATTGACAGCCCACTCTGTTTTGGTACAACTATGTTTATTTAATTGGTGTTTAACCATTAATTA
This sequence comes from Saxidomus gigantea, assembly GCA_032359765.1. Lineage (NCBI taxonomy): Eukaryota > Metazoa > Mollusca > Bivalvia > Venerida > Veneridae > Saxidomus > Saxidomus gigantea. Next base: position 6,277 of record JAUMHA010426626.1, on the reverse strand, counting down.
GAGACATTTTGTTGTTTTAATGAACCAGGTGTTATGACATGTATCTTTTTTTTATATACAATATAATTATTATGTATTTCTGTTTTATTAAACATGGCATCGGGAAAGGTAGGTTTGGTATACCAATTTATAGTAATGAACTTCGGAAATATAAAGAACATTAGCATGGATTATTGCAGTGTGGAAATGACCTTCCTGCTATAAAGTCGTGAATAGAGAAAAAAGACAAAAGGAAGACCATTAATGCGGGGAATATTACTGTTCCTCCTGTCAGACTTTTGTATTAGACGACAATTTGTGTTACCTGAGAGCTATACCCGCGGAAGAAGATTTTAAACCTAAATTTATCTTTTTTGATTTTGAGTGTACGCAAGACCGGCGCTTAGCATGCCAAGAGGGTTACTTCGCCTCCAAGACTTCAACTTGTAGAGACTGTTAACCCGAAAAAGTGTGAAAAAAATGCGCCAGATGTCGTCACTGTAAAACGTCATGGTGCGGAAAAGCCACTCATCGACCCAATTTATCGTGGCTTACTCAGTATGCCCAACATGTGTGGACAAACCCTTAACCCCTGAATCCGTGTGTAGAAAATGCTGGACGCGGTGCGAAGAATGTGACAACATTGACCTATACGACAATGAAGATACAGGACCTTGTCCCGGTAAATGCGGATTTGGGGAAGTCGTATTTGAAGGCGAGCACACAGCGGAAAAGTTTGGTGAGTGACTATTTTCCGATCAACACAGTCGTTTTAAAGCGGTGGCACACAACATGAAAGGGTACGATGGCTATTATTCTAGACCCCCGAACTACAGGCAGCTATACGTTTAGGCTACAAGATTATCAAGATATACGAAGTGTACCACTGGGAGGAAACCAAAAAATATAACCCCGCCACCAGAGAAGGGGGTCTGTTTTCCAAATACATTAACCTGTTTTCTGAAGTTAAAACAAGAGGCAAGCGGCCCTCCTGATTGGATAAAAAACAACGAAGATGTACACAAATATATTCAGCAATATTTCGAAAAAGAAGGCGTTTCATTGGACAAGGAGACCATTATGAAGAACCCCGGTTTAAGGGCACTGGCCAATTTATGTCTCAATTCGTTCTCGGGTAAATTTGGTCAGCGACTCAACATGAAACAAACCAGTTTTTTCCACGAAGAAGAAGCCAATGCATTTTTCCAGATACAGTCGACTCTCGTTATCTCGACTACGGTTATCTCGATTTTTCGATATCTCGACTGGATATTTACCGATCCTATGAAACAACCGCAGAATTTTCGCATCGTTTCGAACGAAATACTTCAAACGGAATGGACTTACAAAACCCAATGTCAACCCGAAGATAACAAAACTAACATATACCTCGCCACGTTTACCACCTGTTGGGCCAGACTCAAACTCTACAGTGTACTGGAATCATTAGACAGACGAGTGTTATATTATGATACAGACAGCGTAATCTATGTAAGTAAAGTAGGACAATATGACCCATCCCTAGGAGATTATTTGGGAGAATTGACGGACGAATAAGATAGCGGAGAGCATATTGTAGAGTTTGTGTCTGGCGGCCGGAAAAACTACGCATACAAGACGAGCAAAAACAAAGAAACGTGTAAAGTGAGACGATTTACGCAATATTTTACCAACAGTCAACTCATCAATTTTGAAAGCGTAAAAAAAATAGTGACAAATCCAACAAGTTTACAGAAATATTGTTGTGACAAACCCGAGTACAATTTATAGAAACAAAGGCAAAAGGAAATTGATTAATAGAGAGGAACAAAAGTCGTATCAAATGGTGTATACAAAACGTAGAAGAATGGACAACTTTGACACTGAACCATACGGGTATTAGATAGAGCAGATGCCAAAATAATATCAATGTGAGCATATTTGTTATACGCGTTTCAAAAAACGTTATCATTTTTTCAGTTATTGTAATTATCGTTTATGTTTTTGTTATCAACGTTTCATTTTCTGCGCTTTAACACGTAAATTCCCATAGGGTCCGTTTCACTTTTTGTTATAAGCGTTTCAGTTTTTGTTATAAGCGTTTCAGATTTGGTCATACAATTTGTGTCAATCTCGTTTCAAGTTTTATTTACAATACTTTCTTTGTTTATGACGTTCAGAGAAACGTTTAACTTTGTCATCGCCGTTGTATAAAATCGTGAATAAAAATATGCAAAAGACGTTTTCTTAATCGTATTATTCCAATTTGTACGTAAGAACGCGAATCCTACCGAGTATTTCCGGTTTTAAAAACAAAAAAAACCTTGTTCGGGCGGCGCGCCCCCTCCCCCTGCCCTTCTCTTTTTGTTAAGGGAGGGGGTAGGGGGAGAAGGAGGGACTTGTTTGTAAGAACTAGCGAAGATTAAAACCTAAGAAGATGAACGCTACCGAGTCTGGCGAACCCGAAAGGGATACGTTTATTCCGTTCCCCATTTGCTAGGTACGCGAGTACCCCAGGCCGAAATTGTTTACTTTTGTCAGATGATAATCGTTTATATAATCATTATTACGTCCATCGTCAATTTGTCCCTGCAAAACGGCAGTACGGAACTTAGCCTACTTAGTTCTTGTATCGGGTACGCTTTACCGAGTCCTAAACTGAAGAAATAATGAGGACCGTTTTACCTTTTGAGCCTTGTTCCAGTATATGTATCAGCGGACAAACGGGAAGCGGTAAAACGCGATGGGCGTACAGGTTTTTAACACAATTACCCCTGATGTACTCCGGAGATCCTCCTTCCCACGTTCTGTATTGCTACGGTATTCATCAAGACTTGTTCGATTATATGGAACGATCAATACCCAACTTTAACAGTAAAGAAGGATTGCCCTCCCCGGAGGAATTAAACGATTTTACCAAAGATACTATCGTGGATGATATAACGCACGCCGTAATGCGAGACCAAAACATGGAGTTGCAAGTAGGTATATTAGGGCGTCAACTGTACCCCGGTAAAACGAAAGGTTTTATGGAGGCCTATCGAGACGCATTAAGCGTAAAACACGGTTATTCGATACTGGTTTTGTGCCCTCAAGCTGAAGATAAATATCGATTGCGGACCAGCGTATTTTCCGGAGAAGACCCCATTGTGAACAGACTGCTGTAAGAATACGGATACAAAACGGATGTAAGAGTAGAAATCATGGTAGAACTGGTCAAACAGCAGCGTCATTTTCTTCGGCTGTTACTACAGACAACGTCAGAGCAGAAGAAAGCGTTGCTGCGCACCGTTTCTAAAAATCAACTAAAGGTTCTATGTCAGATTGCCTACAACGTAGGCGCCAAAGACGTTTTATTTACCTTTAAGGAAACCAAAAAGTGGGATTTGAACGAAAAAAAGAAGCGATTCGACAAAAGTTAAAAACCGTTTATAATCTGGTAAAGATAGACTCGGCGTACTTGGAACCCGTGTTACGATAATGGAAAAATTTATTCTCATTAAAAATATCAGCGAATGCAGCGTTATACAGGACTCAGAGAAACAAGGGATGACAATCCCATTCCTTCTAAAGTGGCTACAGTGTCATAAACTCCACCCGGGGCACGTGTAATCGAGAAAAAAACTAAAAAGACTCGTACGGTGGCACCGAACAAAACGAATATAGACTGGATCTCATTTTAAAACAAAGACATTGTTGTTTTTATATCCGTTTTATCGTTATACATAAACATACAAAATAAAGGAATATAAATATATTCTATGATTTGTTTTTATTTACGATTCTGTCAATATATATATAATTCCATTTTCTATTATACGCGTTAAAAGGTGTGACAAGATCCTTCATGCTCATTCCTGTACATCTAGTCATGACGTAATACGCGCAATAAAGTCCGCACGTATCCGATTTGGAGTTTTGAATAGGATCACAAATCATCCAGTAGTTTTTGTGAATATGGTTTCAAAGCCCGCATTGTAGTCGTTAGGCATTTTCCCTAGAGAATAAAAAAGTTCGTAAGGTCTGTGTATCGGAAAGTAAAAAGTCACCCAGTGCTTTCCTGGTCCGTCACTCGTATCGGTGTTCGCTATGACAAATTGTCCCTTTTGAACTTTAATTCGATCAGAGGCGCATACTGTTACCGGGTACCCCTCAAGCACACGTTCCAGTTCTAAATTATTCATTTAAAATATAGAGTATATCTCGGAAGGTGGCATACATAATCAGGGTCACACTCTCCGGTAAAGCCTCAGCAAACTTGAGTTCGAGCCGACAATGTTCCCTCCTTTTAGTGTTAAACGAGTAGTAAGGATCTACATCAAGAACGTATAGACAGTATCCCTCCTTATAATCTACCTCTGAAATGTTAATGTCATTCCTAAACAGAGTTAATGTTCTGTAACACTCCTTGTATTGATTTGCCGCATAATTTGGTTGCATCGGTTGCGAAGGTAAGGATTGTCCATCGACGTAAAGGCCTATGGAATTACAGTTGTAGTGCTTAAAGTTGAACGGGGTTTACGCGTAATCGCCATTAAATGCCGCACTAGAAACAAGACCTACTATTAGTTTACTGGGTACTAGACCTTGGAATATATCGTCTGCACTGTAACTAAACTGACCCGAAGCAATGGACGTTGTCTTAATCTCTGTAAGTAAGGAAGGGTAAATGGCTGGCGTGTCTTGAATGAACCTGTCATGCGCTACGAGTACCTCGCTATTCAGTCGTTGAACGCAAAGTCTAAAATGAGCATCCACTATTATAACGCGATAGTTGGGAGATAAGCTGTCACAAATGAGTGTAAAGGCGCCACGGCTAAGATGTAGTTTAATGCCTACAGGGACTCCGTTAATAAGTAACTTGGGTTGTTGAAACAAATCAACGTGCAACGGTCCTTCCATTTCCACAATTTTTCTGCCTTTAGTTTTCTTTAACCTCATAAACAATCCCAAATTACTCCCTGTTTACCATCATTGGTACCAATGTCTCCAGTATCCTTATAATAGAGTTGACTCGTTAATAGATTCGCTTGCGTTTCTTTGTTTGACCGCAAAATCGTGTCTGTATAAGCTTTGTAGGGGTAATTGATTCCCGTATGCGACAAAGGGGTTTGCTGTAAAGATACATCAACCTGACTGAAAACGGTGTGAAATGGTAGATTGATTGGCATAACTACTTCGTCATCGCCCACTGCTCTTCCATCAACGTTAACAATTTGCAGTTTTAGGTTCAGCACGCTCCTTTTCATATCCAAGTACAGTGAAGACTGCCCGGGTATGTTAAATTCGAGTACCGCTGAGGCGATTACTTGATTTACTGGACGGTAAGTGTTCCATTCTCTCGATTGTAATGACGTGTCTGCTGGGGGTGAAACGCACATAGACAATTTTTTTTTGTGATAATCGTCCATATTTCTTTAAAATTGCAATTCAGAATTAACATATTTTCTTTGTTTAGTATACGCCAGTGTTGACGTATTTTTACGTTTTTTCGTGTTTTTACTGTCCTTCTTACGCATTTCTTCCACTTCTTCCTTCTTACGTTTGATCTCTGACTTGGCAATTTCGGTCGCTTGTGCTACGGGAGATACCAGTTGTACTGCGGGTTGTTGTTTTATTTCGGCCATTTCTCTCAAATGCGTACCACTACCAACAAAGTAACGACCCATATAATCGGGGAGCACTTACCCGTCCCTCATGTCTTTTAAATGTTAATACCACTTCTCGGGGTAAGGGACATGCGGTACCCATTTTTGCTGTTTATAATCGTACACCCCTATGGAACCCATACCTTTTAAAATGCAACACGCAATGAAGATCGTTTGATTTAAATTCAACTGGGTATAAATCTTCGTCTTTTAAATAGAGTCTCACCGAGTTAAAGTAATTGGTACGCTGGTCGACTATACTCTATGGATTTAAGCTTTTTGTATCGCGTGTCAATTTCTATGTTTCTTAGTACGGGTAGCAAAGTGTCTCTAACGTAAGACTCTTGCACAAAATCGCAGCACAAATACAGTCTTTTACTTCTTGGCGTAAAATCACAGGTAATAGAAATTTCAGTCACAGCGCATGCCCAACGGTCCTCTAACGTGTACGACTTGGGAAACTGAATGTAAAAATCCGTTGGATTGTTGTTCTTACGTATGATTTCCGAGTCCTTACTGCTAAGATAGAGGTAAAAGTCGGTCATGTTTTCATTTGTATTCATCCGATCATTGTCTTCTCACGCTTCTCTGACGGTTCTGACTTCGTCCAAAATAGTGTCAAAAAGATGGGGAGCTCTTAATAATACGGGTATAAGTGAGTGATGGCGTCT
>JAUMHA010426615.1:0-10102 GCA_032359765.1 Saxidomus gigantea | reverse complement strand
AGTTTGAGAATGTAGCTGACCAATGGAAAACATCAACAAAACTCTCTAATGAAACGTAAGAATAATTTTATACTCTTACATCTACATTTGTATAAAGTTTGATAATTGTAATTCGGGAAACACTATAAAAATGAAATGTAAGAATATTATTATACTCTTCCAAGTCAAAGTATAGTACAGGAAATTCTGGAAACACTAAGTTAAGGGATATAGGAATGGTCTCCATCCTTCTGTCCATCCTTCTAAGTGCACATTCTTCATTTCCGTGGTCATTTATTCCACCTAAGATTTAGGGTTCGGGGTGTACAGTGGCTCGGTGTCACAAATCAAGGTCAAAGGTTTGAGTTTTTAGCTAACCAAAGTGCCAGAGTGAGCTATTAGGATCGCTGTCCGTCCGGGATCCGTCTGTCCACCATTTCCTTCAAACGACATCTCTGAAACCACTGGGCCAATGTTGATGAAACTTTGCAAGGATGATCCTTGCATGAAGCTCTTTCAAAGTTGTTCAAAGAATTCCATTCCATGCAGAACTCTGGTTGCAATGGCAACAAATAGGAAAAACTATAAAAATCTTCTTCTCTTAAACCACAAAGCCTAGAGCTTAGATGTTTGGCATGTAGCATTGACTAGTGGACCTCTACCAAGATTATTCAAATTATGACATCTGGGTCAAAATTGACCCCGTACGGGTGGTCACTTAGTTTGCAAAGGCTAATATAGGAAAAACTTTAAAAATCTTCTCTGAAACCACAAGTCCTAGAGCTTAGATATTTGGCATGTAGCAATGGCTAGTGGACCTCTACAAAGAGTGTTCAAATTATGAGCCCTGGATCAAAATTACCCCGCCCGGGGGAATCACTTGGTTTTACATTGGCTTATATCGAAGAAAAAAAAAATCTTCTTCTCTGAAACCACAAGTTCTAGAGCTTAGATATTTAGCATGTGGCATTTTCTAGCAGACCTCAACCAAGATTGTTCAAATTATGAGCCCTGGATCAAAATTGACCCCGCCCTGGGGGTCACTTTGTAATACATAGGCTTATATAGGATAAAACTTTAAATCTTCTACTCTGAAACCACAAGGCCTAGAGCTTAGATATTTAGCATGTGGCATTGTCTAGTGGTCCTCTACCAAGATTGTACAAATTATGAGCCCTGGGTCAAAATTGACACGCCCGGGGGGGATCACTTTGTTTTACATAGGCTCATATAGGGAGAACTTTTAAAATCTTCTTCTCTGAAACCACAAGGCCTAGAGCTTAGATATTTGGCATGTAGCATTGTAAAGTGGATCTTTACCAAGATTGTTCAAATCATAACCCCCTGGTCAGAATTAACCCTTCCTGGGAGGGGGAAAGCACTTGATTTCACATAGGTTTATATAGGGAAAACTTTAAAAAAAAGGCAGACTGGCAGATAATAGATATTTGAAATGTTACTTAGCATTGTGTAGTGGACCTCTACGAATTGTGTTAGAATCATGACCCCTTTTATTATAGCAAATGGTAGTCAGGTTAGCGATATAGGGCCATCATGGCCCTCTTGTTTTAAACTTTTGTCAGCTCTATATTTCCTTAACCCCTTGAAAGATTTTGATGAAACTCAAGTCAAATGTACATCATTTCAAGATGATGAACATAATGTTCAGGTCAACAGTGTTCAGCGAATTTAGCCACTTCATATATTGTAAATGATAATTTATTCATGTAATGATATGTGTTTAAAAATGTAGCCATTATTTCAATTATTACAGGCTTGCAGACATTGGTCTGGAGAAGTTTGACACTGCAGGACTATTTATACGTCTACTCACCCCAACCAGTTTTCTCATCTTTATCATCATACAGGTCCACTACTTTCACAAACCCTTCCTTCAACTCAGTGACCTCAACAGATACAAGTAAGTACACTGTATATGGCTCGGTGATCTCAAAAGATACAAGTTTTTACTCTATATATAGCACAGTGATCGCAACAGATACAAGTAATTACACTGTATATGGCTCAGTGATCTCAAAACATACAAGTTATTACACGGTTTATGGCTCAGTGATCTCAAAAGATACAAGTTAGTACATTGTATATAGTACAATGATCTCAGTAGATACAAGAAAGTACACTATATATGGCTCAATGATCTCAACAGACACAAGTTATTACACTGTATATGGCTCAGTGATCTCAAGAGATACATGTAAGTACACTGTATATGGCTCAGTGATCTCAAGAGATACAAGTAAGTACACTGTATATGGCTCAGTGATCTCAAGAGATACAAGTAAGTACACTGTAGATGGCTCAGTGATCTCAACAGACACAAGTTATTACACTGTATATGGCTCAGTGATCTCAACAGAAACAAGTTATTACACTGTATATGGCTCAGTGATCTCAAGAGATACAAGTTTGTACACTGTATATGGCTCAATGATCTCAACAGAAACAAGTTATTACACTGTTTATGGCTCAGTGATCTCAACAGATACAAGTAAGTACACTGTATATGACTCAGTGATCTCAAGAGATACATGTAAATACACTGTATATGGCTCAGTGATCTCAGTTGATACAAGTAATTACACTGTATATGGCTCAGTGATCTCAACAGACACAAGTTAGTTTACTGTATATAGTACAATGATCTCAGTAGATACAAGTAATTTACACTGTTTATGGCTCAGTGATCTCAACAGATACAAGAAAGTACACTGTCTATTGCTCAGTGATCTCAACAGATACAAGAAAGTACACTGTCTATTGCTCAGTGATCTCAACAGATACAAGAAAGTACACTGTCTATTGCTCAGTGATCTCAACAGATACAAGAAAGTATTAAGAAAGAAAGTTTGAACTTCTATCATACTGCCATTTATGATACCAAAACTTTGTTATGACAAGAAATCGGCTTGAAGAGTCGTTGGACACTGTGATGTCATGACTTAAGAGTTCAACTGGCTGTTGTCATTTAGCTTAAAAAGGGTAACATGAAAGTAAAGCTCAAACTGGTATAAAAATATATTTAAGAAAAAATTTGAAAAGATTATGCACAATGTATAATGATTCTATTGTGGTATCTGAAACAACACTGCTAGCAAAATAATCATGAATAGATTTACAATTGTTACATTGTGTATTTTTAGAAATTCTGACGGTGAGGCTCCGACAACACCAGTTCTAACTACATCACCTGAAATGACAGACACTGAATGTGGTGAAGACAGCAAAAAAAAATGTACGTATTAACAGCTCACTGATCTATTTTCCGCAATAACTTATAGACACTAAGTTAAGTTGATACTTCATTCGGGTAGCACACATTGACAAATGAATGGTTTTCCATGCCAACAGTTTGGTATTAAAGCCTTTGTCACAAGTTTTAAGAGATCACCGTTTTTGTTTGAAGCAATTACAGAGATGCTGCAATCAGTGTTGGTGATTTTGTTCTCCCCATAAAGCTCTGACATAAGTTTGCTGTAGACTGAAATGAAATGTCGGCAAAGTATTTGTCATTGAAGGTCATACAGGTTTAGTGTGACATGTGAAACACAATTCCTTGTTGCTTTCAGTCAGTCTCTAGTGCAAACTTAATATCTAGTAAAGGGGAGAGGGGATTGAGAGTAATGTCTAGTGAAGGGGAGAGGGGACGGGGAGCAATGTCTAGTGAAGGGGATGGGGAGTAATGTCTAGTGAAGGGGAGAGGGGATGGGGAGTAATGTCTAGTGAAGGGGAGAGGGGAGGGGGAGTAATGTCTAGTGAAGGGGAGAGGGGAGGGGAGTTAGTGGCTTGATCCTTGTACAACTGATTAGAGTGTATAAATGACCTTTACTAAAAATATTTAAAAAACTTAACATAGCTTCTTTTCATAAAGCAATGGATTGAATGTCACCAAACTTGCTCTGTAGCATCCTTGTATCACCCCCTTTCAAAAAAAGAGGAAATAGTTCTGGCCCAGTGCACACAGGGGCCACACTCACTAAGAATAGAAAATAACATTAAACAGTTTCCTATTAAGATCAATGCATAGAATAGTATCAAACTTGCTCTGTAGCATCTATGCACTGTCTCATTTCAAAAAAGAGGAAATGGTTCCAGTCCAGTGCACACAGAAGCTCTGTTACTTAAACATTTAAATGGCCAAATCGGCCCTTTTGTATTATACATAACATTATTTTGTATGGAAGTGACATCTTTGCCTAGTTCATTGATACAAATTGTTGGTAATCTTTTTTAATGGAATTCTGATGTGAAGGATTGAACTCATTTCTCACTAAGTTTTAGACATGGAGATAGTATCTATAAATATTTATAAAATTGATATTTGATATATGAAATATTCAAAAATTTGCAGCACTTGGAAAAAAATTCAGTCAGCAGTTCCAGAGCTTTTGGGGCTTTGTCAGTAAACAGTGGGAAATTTTAACTTGGTTTCTATGGCGTCTGGCAGAAATACATATCTTCAAGGTCGTGGCCTTTGTCATTATCATGGTGACAACACATGAGGTATGTACAACAATTTATAATGGTGTTCCACACTGTACAGCTTATATGACAGTGTGATATGTGAAGTGTTTGAAAGACTTGTTTCTCTGTTCTAGTACATAATGTACAATTTCTCTGATACAGACAAAGAAGGATTTGAGCGTGATATACCTTACAAAAGTATGTCACTCTAGATGTCTGAAACTATTTTTTGCTGTTGAAAATTCCCTCCTGCTTAATTTTAACACAACATTAATTTTACGAGTGTGCATATGTTAAACATTAAATTTACGACTCCTCTGGTATCGCATGCATTATCAGCAACAACATATATTTGTTGTTCAGATGCTTCATAATAATTATTATGATTGTTATATCACTCAAAAGATCATCTATTTCCTAATTTTAAACATTGATTTTAAAGCCAATGTGTATATGGTATGTATGTTATGTGGAAAGTATAATCATTCTCTACTTACAGGTGTCAGCTGTGAGTGCCGTGTATGTGATCCTGCTCAGTATATGCCTCCCGCTAACTGGCTGTCACTTCTTGTTGTCACACCTTGCCCAGTTCTGGACAGCGCTTGTACTGCTGGCCAAGACGATTTATCAACTAGGCCTTGTAGATAATAGCAGATGGCTGTCAAACTGCACTGTATGTATAAACAACTTTTACTTTGGCTTAAATTACCATTGTTTTTACATGTTAACTGATTTACTATTATAATTAAGACAAAAAACTTTTATTTAGATCATTTAAACACATGTGAATATTAAGTTAAGGGCCAGATTGGAACTGTAACAGGAACCTCTGTCTGATGAAGTAATTGACACATGTGGCAGTTAAAAATGTTTCATTATTAAGCAATTCCGAAATCTCTCACTTGAGCAATATTAATCAAACTCAAAAGATGGATGGCCACAAAATCTCGGCCAAGCTTAATTGTAGACAAGGTGGAAGCAGAAACACTAGAATTATAGCCCATGATATACTGTTAAAAACACTATTGTTTTCTTATTAACTTTCTAGCTATCACATTTCTACAGCAGAAATTGATTTAACTTTAAATGATTTATTTTGAATACGAGCTGTCAGTCAGCTTTGATACCAACGTTGATTAGACAATAAACCTAAGTGAAGGCCCCTGATTTAGTGAAAGTTGCTGTTTGTCAACACTAAGTATGCCAGGCCTTTTCACAGTTTTTATTTGAAAGAATATGTATACAGCATGTAGTCACGTTTGATTTTTGATAAGATGTGATGTTTACGATAGAGTAACTTGCCCCTTATTATGCAAAAACTGACATGGGAAAAGTTTTTAAAAATCTATTTGTTCTGATTTTCATAAAACGTCTGACTTTGCCAGAGACTTTACTTGAGTGAACTCAATCCGATTATGAATGTCTTGTTTTATGAGCCCAGAATTGAGTTACTGACCATCAGCTTTAACGACTAATGCTGTAACATCTCGAGTCAGGAAATCTATACACAAATACTAAAGAAAAATTTGTATGAAAATGTAATGTTGTTTTTCAGGGCAATGTCTCCAATGAAGCTCCATTTGATAAAGTAATTGACAATGCACACTGGGTTGGCATGATGAAAACAGGTGATCTCTCATATTATCTCAGGGTAAGTTATTGAAACAACAAAATAACAGTTTATGTCTGTATATTTTACCTTGATAAATCAATATTATTTTATGTAGAATGGACACATATAATTATCCAAGATACCAATACTGCATGGAGCATGAACTTCCTGTGATATACATGTTGCAAAACAATTATATTCTTTAAAATGCCATATTCACCTTTCTCTAATGCCTTAAAAACACAGAGAAATGAATTGTCCACGTGGCTACACAGCGAAGGGTTTAAACAATTGACACCCCTGTCTAGCTGTTAACGTTTATTTGCTCCCTGTGAACTTGGACATTACTGCAGTAAGGAACTGGAAAATTGGTATGCATGATAGTTGAAAAAAAGATATATACAGGGAGAGAAAAAACAGTGGTGTGATAAAGGGGTCAAGAGTTACCAAACTTTGTTGTAAAAACTTGTAAACTTGTCTGGCAGTATTTTTAGCTGGAAACTCAAATATGGTATGTGCACAATCAAGTGGTGGGTGAAGTGAAATCAGGTTATCCCAGTCAAAGTCTGAAGAGTTATTGACCTTGGAATATTGTTTATATATGGATATCTTTATTACTACCAATTTGACAAGTACACAAAGAAATACATAAAACATAACAAAATAGTATATAGGTAGTCTCATGTGTATTGGTGCTATACACTGGGCATGTAAAAGAACCAAGGGGTCTATTTGTAAAAGAGCTACTGTAGGGTCTGGTACCCGGATTCATTGTATCTGCATCTGTCTCTTTTCAACCTGTGCCTGTCGGGAGTCTTGGCAAGTTCACCCAGGGAGAAGTCCCAGGGTCGGCCAGGACTTATAAACAATCAAAGACAATGAATTAAAAAAATTCAGGTAACATATATACAACCACACAAGTACACAGGAAATATTCACATATGAACAATTCATACAAAATCAGATAATAATTGTTACACAAGCATATAAAGTAGACTACACAACATATGAATCAGCCTCACTGCTTTCTTGCTTATGCATGTAAAAGATACATTGTTATAGGCTAATGAATAAAATGTTTATCTGTCTAGGCAATGAGCCAAACCATTGTTCAACCATATTGGTTCAAAGTCAAGGTCATACTTGAAGGTCAAAGTTCAAATGGTTGTATTTTATGTGCAGTCCTTTCTCCTGTTTCCAAGGGGATACTGATTCACCATTGCTTGTACCAGTATTATGTATTGATGTATAAGCTATAAATTTGATAAAGTATCAGAAAGAATAATAAAGTGATCTACCATTAGCCTGAGTGATAAGAAAATTGCAGGAAGAAATACTGCTGCATGCTGGTTAATTTCCTTGAAATAGATAATGAAAATGATATAAAAGAGCTTTGTCTGAAGAAACAGTATGCATGCATTACCATTTTATTTTCAGAATTACATAGGGATTCTGTTGATAATAGCTTTTGAGAGAATTGTGGTGTACCATCAAACCCAGTACTATAACACACCAGACGTACAGAAACCAAAGACTGGTATAATCTTCTCTGATATCAAGAGACACGAGGCAGACGAGGGTATCATACCATGTGTTAAATACTTCCTTAACTACTTCTTCTACAAGTTTGGTCTAGAGGTAAGACATCATGTAAACATGAGCACATATAGAAGTGTTTTCAACATGAAATGTGACAGTGCCATTAACTTGAGGCCCACATGGAAGATTGGTTAATCAAATGTGTAGCCTCGTAAAATAATGACATTACTATTATTGTTATGATTGTACCTACGGTTAAAAAAATACTGAAAATTGGTGAACAATGTGACCCTAAGTAGAGTCAGCAGGTTAGGTGTAACTATAAATAGATCATATACAGGGCTTCGATAATTTGGTCAGCTCAATCGGTCCAGGTCAAGACTCTGACGTTATTGATGTCATGTTGCCCCACCCACTACAATACAGTGGAAGTTACTCACTTGTTTACTCTTGCGGTTTTACAGTAATGTCGTGCTCAATATACACGTTCTTACTTTTCAAAATTCATTTCCTGTTAAAACTGATCAATATTTTATCATGTGTAAAGTTGATTTACGTATATTTCGAAAGGTAAAACACGCAACTAATGTCTGCCGAGTTGAGTCAAATTTATCGAGAAAATGTTTACAGTTGCACCGTGCGACGGGAGGTAATAAAAGCCGGTCTCCGGATCCAGTCTTCGGAGGTCTCGGAAATGATCCATGTAATGATAAGCCATAAAAGTATTTTTGAATAATATTTATTTACTTTTAAATACATGACCATTCATGACTTTAAAAAAGAGCTGCAAAAATATGTACCGGTCGACAATTTACAAGTTACAATCATATTCTGTAAAATATAGGTCTACCACATATATTTTGGTCAAATTCAAATAAAGTAACTTTACAAATTTAATAAAACATAACCGTTTAAATAACCGACAAAGCGATCGGTCTTTTCCAAGTGGGTAGGCTAGCTGCAAACATCAAAGAATTGCCAGAGGCATTTGGCTTTGTCCTCTGATTGCTAATTACTGACCGATTAACGAAGTGACAGTCGGATTATCCAACATGTTTATTGCTCTTCCTGGGGGCAAATAACAGATCTGTAGGTGTTGACAGGAGCCAGTGTATTAAGATTTTCAACACATTAATGGACCGAAAATGTAAAAATTCTCAGACTTATTTAAAATGGCTTTTCAGACTTGTGAATCTGTTTTTGAAGTCAAAATTCAGTCCAGAACCGAAAAACCGAATATTATCGAAGCCCTGATCATATATCATCATGCACTCAAAACTCTTCATCAGTTATTAAGTCATATCACCATTGTTCTCAGTAGGGTTTAAAATGTTGCACATAATCATGTTGAACATTTTGTTTACAGCTGTGTTACATAATGGCGGCCATCACTATCAGTGTACGAGTGGATTCACTGTCTCTGCTGTATGCCTTGTTCCTGGGTATTCTGTTACTACTTAGCAGACGAGGCAATGCTAGGATCTGGCCGTTGTATACTATCTTGTTGGTCATATTTCTGCCGGTACAGTTCTTGTCAGCACTTGGTCTACCTCTGGGATTGTGCTATGGTAAGCTGGGTATCAATCATTCTTTGTTGAGTTATATCTAGTCTACTTCATTTACAATTTTATTTTCAAAAACAAAAGTTAAATGTTTTGCTCAGAAATTTTGCAATGAAATTTTTTTTAAACTTTTTGTTTAATTCAAATGTTGATTGACATACTTGTATAAGAACTTCACTGAGGCTGATTTCGATTGTAGTTTTCAGGGTCACTACTTTGGTTGAGAAAATGCTGTAGCTATTGCTTGAAGTATATGTTTGATAGTCTAGATCTGGTCTACTACTATAAGTAATTTGTTTGTAACAGTGTATCAGGGTTGATATCTGCATGTTCATAGGACAAAAACATCAATAAGTAAAACACTGTCACTTAACAAAAACAGTTGACTAAACTATTTAATTGTATGCCAATTAAATTTAATACAGCAAAATTCTTCCGAAAACCCTCAGGCAACTTCTGTGCTCATACAGTGGAACTTCCGAAAACCGGACCTTCCAAATACCGGAAACTTCTGAAAAACGGACGATTTATTAAGTTCGGAAATTTCCTCCTCTATTTTCTATGTAAAACGTACTTCTGAATATCGGAACTTCCAAATTTCGAATATCAGACGATATTTTCGTAAATTTTAACTTATCTCAGTACAAATTGTCTTCCAAAAACCGGACACTACAAACACTCAGATCATGACTTAATTACCTCCGGCAAAGTGATTGCCATTGTTTGGCCAATTAACGGTTATCGTTTATTTTGACACGCATTAGAATCACAACCTGTCAATCAAAGGATTAAGAATGTAACATAAGACTGCCAGTATTAGATAATGATATTGAATTGAAGAAAGGATCAGTGGCTTAATATTTCATGTTTACATAAAAATCTTCAAACACCAATTAATTCTAATTTGGTTATTGTTAAAAGTATGATT
>JAUMHA010426604.1:0-10102 GCA_032359765.1 Saxidomus gigantea | reverse complement strand
AGTACCTGTTGGTGCGAGGTGCCATTCGGTTCTTGAGAAGGGAATGATTAAGTCGAGATTCCTCGAGTATGTAAGATGGTTATGATTTACGGTGACAAGATTGTTTGCAATTTTAAACAACATTAGAATCTATTAGTGATGTAGATTTCTATATTTATCCAAATGTTACTTAATTTTCGTTAGCTAAGAATAATCACCTTCTATCAGTAGGCCTATTTTAAATAACCTACTCTGTTTTCGTTGAGATTGTGGCAATAGCGACAGCCTGCATGTTTACTCTTGGCAACAGCTCATGTTGACCCGAAGAAATGCGGAATGGAAATGAAAGCATTGAAATCACAAAAATTGTTGACAGCGACTCCCCGAGTGTCCGGCTCTATATTTGGGCACTTGAAGTGACTTAATTCAGTTTGAAGAGAAACTCGTAGGCCTAGAACCTACTGTAGGGTCTACCGATTTAAATTTTGAATATTTGTTTAAAAAGGCCATATATCTATATTTCTGCAATTTGTTAGTGGATGCAACAAGGTGGAGTGAACACTTAATTAAAATCTGTTTTATATCTCTTTGGGATGATAATTGTTAAGTAACAATAAATTGCACACCTGACGGTAAATTTATGCAATGTATGCCTACCGGAGGTGTGAAACGCAATCATTTAAAATACTCAATGTATATGTACATATTCATCCTTTGAGGCTTACTCTGTATCAGAAGTTTAGTACTTGTTGATCACAATATAAACGTTTAGATGATCAGGAGCCAGAACGAGGCAGCAACGAGGCAGCAAGCGGCGTAGTGTAGGCAACGAAGAACCATTATACTGCTTGTATACCGTGCATGGGTGCCTCAACACCCTCGCTTTGGGACCGTTAAACACCAGAAACGACAAGAAACTTAGTTCAAACATATACATGTAGGCTATTCGCATTTATGACAAAAAATATACTCATGTGACCTTTTTAGCGGAATGGGTGGCTGGGGAGGTGTGTGTGTGTGTATGTGTAAGGGGGATGGGGGCGGGGGGAGGGGGCAATATTTACTTTAACTGAGCTTTGACTAATTTTCGATCTCTGTAGAAAAAAACGCCACCCACTGAAAACAATGATATACTTAGTATGCAAAAACAGCATTATACATGTACGTGACATTTACCTGTTCCACCGTTGTTTAACGCACCGCCAGAACCATGTGCGTTTGGTGTGTAGATATCGCCATATGGTGGACCACGCTCCAGCCTACATGTGACGTAGCCTCCGCAGCCACCTCGACCTCCTAGACCACCATGTGAAGCCCCGCTGGAACCGAGAATGCTCCATTTCCCAAATCCTAAAATAGACACAGTCTCGATTACAACAACAATGAAGTTTGGTTGAAATTAACGGAGGAGATGTCGTTTGAGGAAATTGTTGCCGGACGAACGCACGGACGTTCAGACGGACGGACCGACGGACGACGGACATCAGGCGATCGCAAAAGCTCACATTGAGAACAAAGTGCTCACGTGAGCTAAAAACTAATTGAATCGCCCAATTTGATTAAGATTAATTAGACAAATACAATACCATTCGTAATTTTCATAGACAGCGAATTATTGAAATATATCTATTTGCTTTAATAAATATGTGTTGAACCAATGTGCCAAGTAATTGATTTCTATGTTTTATCGTCATAACAAAAATTAGCAAATCATACCAGGTCCTTCTTCGGGCAAATACCCGCCGTTGCTGACATCGACACTGCCACCGTCATCAATAGTGAAATCTGTCGCCGTGATGTGGAGATTTCCACCTTTTACTAGACCCCCCCCTTCAACAATTATCCAGCCAAAAGTAAGTTTAAATGAATCATCATCAGCGTTTGGATTTGAGCAATTTATGTAGGATTCAGCTTTCACAACAGTTAGACCTTGAATGACGTAGTTCAGAGGATCTCTGTTATTAGTTGAGCCAGATTTGAACAAACGCAAACCACCGCCTTGTAAAAGGGTCAAGTTGTGAATATGGTCCACGGTTCCTTCGATATGTGCAAATACGTTTTTGAAGTAAGTTTCTGGTGCAAGGCCAAGGTAGCCACCATCGTATACATAAGAACTGAATGGAGTGTCCAAGAACTGGCGTTTTAGATCCATGATTTGATGAGGACCAATATGTATAAATCCTGTACGGTCGCCAATCATATGCTTGAAATGTAGATTACAACCTTCTCCAATTGGATAGGGCAGAAGTGCTAAGTGTGCATTCCCGAAAATCTGCAATTCGTTGAATCTGTAATCACTGTTCCCTCCAGCAAGCCAGTGATCAGACGACTCGGGTAATATCCAAGCCTTAACCCTATCTTGTGTCAGATCGTTATAATTTCTTATTAGATTTATGTCATCCTCGGTTTCCAAGTTGTTGTTATTTATATATAAAGTACTATGATTTTTCTCAACATTATAGATAAAAACAGGACAAGGACCACCAGGTTCTGCACCTCCTGTGGAATACCCTCCGTGGCATTGATATCCACCCCAATAAGTCACATTCTGTCGGAAATAAATTGCTATTCTTCCGCCTGCGCCACCACCTCCTGTTCCACCTAGGTATCGACTACCTCCATTTGCTGTGATATTCCCCATGCCACGGAAAGAGTTGGTGTCTATCAGTACTGAGCCACCTGAACCCCCACCACCACTAGAAGCCTTACCATCACCACCATTTGATCGAATTTCACCATCTACCAACAAGCGATTGGATACATTTAAGTACAGCCTTCCACCTCCTTGACCACCAACATTCCATCCACCACCACCAGCACTGCCGTGTTTATTTGGAACAAAGAGGTTGCCATAAGGCTGACCTGTCAGAGATGTTCCAGCTCCTTTTCCACTAGTACCTCCGTGGCCTCCACCTGTTGAGCCGTCGCTGCTTGTAGTTCCTAGACCACGATTCACCGTATTTGTCTGAGGATCCTCTGGGAGATTTCCTAAAGAATCTGCATGAAGTGATGCCCCGTAGTCTATTGTTATGTTGGCAGAAGAGATAGTCATGTCCGTGCCATAAAAGTTGCTGCCACCTTCCATTGATATCTCGTATTCAACTACAAATAATGACGGGGGATCTGATACAGAATCGGTTATTATGCTTATTGTGGCATTATCTTGTATCCTTACCCAAAGGAATTTATACATATCTGCTTCAGCGTCCGTTGTATGACCTCCAGTTTGCAAAGCCAAATGACCATCATGATGTAAAGTAATATTCTCAACATGATCCAATTCCCCGTGCAGCCATATTGATACGGCATGCACGACTGTGTATGGGGCAAGTCCCAAATAACCACCTGCATACACTCTAGTGTTAAACGGTAAATCAATTTCACGTCTTTCTAGATCCATGACTTGCTCTTTTCCAATATGCATGGTTCCGGTCCTGTCCCCAATCATATACAGAAAGAAAATATCGACCGGAGTGTTAACAGGCTGGGGTAACACTGCCATGTGTGCAGCACCATAAATCTGAAGCTCATTGAATGCAAATAAAAATTTACCATTCGCAAGCTTGTTATAGCCAGACTCTGGTAAAATCCATGTACGACAAGAGTCGTATGTCAAATCTTCATATGCTCCAATTATATTAAAGGGGTCTCTTGGTATCTGACCGTTGTTATCAAGTATAAGCGTTGTGTGATTTGCTGGTACATTGTACACAAAGACAGTGCCAGCACCGCCGTGTTCTGAATTCTCACCTCCTGCCGGCCCCCCATAAGCTTGATGACGGAAAGATGACATAGTTTCATTAATGTTATAGTATACAGCAACTCTACCCCCTGCACCTCCGCTACCTGTCTTATCTGAATAGTTGGATCCTGCACCACCATTAGCAGCAATTATACCATAGCCTTGAATGATATTGCAGTGCATCCAAATTGAGCCCCCAGAGCCTCCACCAGATGCGTTGAAGACAGCATCAGCTCCATTAGCACTAACAAGACCATCGATAAAGATGGTATCCGTTACGTTAAACCAGAGTCGCCCACCTCCAGCACCGCCAACTAAATCATAAAGCCCTGATCCTCCTGAAGATCCCATTTTTTGGGGCTCATATATATCACCATAGGCAGCACCAGCGCGTGCTAAAGATCCAGACTCTTTTCCACCAGTACCTCCGTGACCTCCACCTCCGCTCGCGCCACTGTTTGCATCGGGTACCCCAGGGTTTACATCTCCATGTTTAGAGCTTGTACCGTGTGTGCTTTGGGTATGTTCAGATCTATACCCAAGGCCATCAGCAGAAAGATGACCACCGGCGTCTATAAATACGTTTTTAGCATTAATTGTCACGTACGTCCCATGTATAACACCTCCTCCTTCAACTGCCAATACTTCTACATTTAAATTGATTCCTTCTTCGTCAATCGGATCAGTCGTAGCATTTAATGTTGAGTCACCTTGGATTTTGATATAGTCATATTTGTAGCTGCTTTCAGGTTCTTCTGTTGTATGACCGCCGTGTTTAAGCCATAGATATGCGCCGTGTCTTAAAGTAATATTGTTTACGTTAGCCATAATACCGGCGAGATGTATCTCAACACCGTGAACAAATGTCATCGATGCAAGGCCAAGGTAGGATCCAACGTAAGAATATATATTGAAGGGTACATCTATTTCGTCTCTTAATAAATCCAAAGCTTGACCATCACCGACATGCACTGAGCCAGTGCGATCTCCTATCATATACTTGAAGAAAAGTATAACATTATAATCATTTGTATCAACCTCTCCAGTCAGATCTTTATCACCAATCGTTATGACAACTACATTATCCTCTGCTGGTGGTGCGACCGCTAAGTGGCCATTTCCGAATATTTGAACTTCTTCAAACTCGAAAGCATGTGTTCCAGAGAGTATCCAGGCACGGCAACCATCTTGATTGCGATTGTTCCAATTGACATAAAGGTCCTTTGGTGATGGAGCGCCATTATTATCAATGATTAAAGTTCTATGAGTCTCACCCATGTGATATAAGTATACAGTCCCTGGACCGCCTGCTTCGCACTCATCGCACAGTCTACCTGGTAATCCACCGTTTGCAAGATAACGAAACTCACTGAAAGTAGCATTCTCTTCGAAGTACATCGCAATCCTTCCGCCTCCCCCACCACCTCCGGATAACTCAAGCGTATCTGCTGAGAGAGTGTACGCAATTATCGATGCTTTTGCTGTCCCAGTTGTTGTCGCGATAGTAGTTTGTATTACATTTTCAGTGCTGTTATAATTTTCTGACGTTTCATTCATAGATGTGTTAGTGGACGGAACAGTCGTGGTTGTTGTTGTCGTCGTCCAGGTAGACAAAGTTTTTGTCTCGCATCCGTAACTATCTGAGCAACAAATTTGATCTCTGTTACAGGTGGCACCTGAACAAGTTTCTTCAATGTAACAACACATTCTCTTGTTATGTATCCATCCATATATACTGTCATACACTGTTGCGTTTTCGTAGCAACATTCTTCCCCTAAAGGCTTAGTACTATCTTCATGACAACATATGTATTCCGATTCCATGGATCCTGTTTCTCTGTTTCTAAACACATCGAGGGAATTGTAGCAACATTCAGATAAGTCATCATTACAGCAGACTTCTCGTGTATCACAGGTTGTGTTCTCATAATTACACATTTTATGGTCGTTACAAAGGTACGAACACTCGGTAATTGGAACACATGTTCCTGAACTGCAGTCTTGGCTTTCATAACAGCGCATTTCATCAACTGGAAGATGACTGACACTTTCTTCTGTGCATGTGGCTCCTGAGTCAGTACTGTCGCAAACGGTATTTTTACATGTCGTGTCGTCGTAGCAACTGCCACCAATGCATTTATTTACTGTTTCACATCGAATGTTTTGCAAACCATCTGTTCTAATCAGTTCCTCGGCTTTGACATCCCCAAAAGAACCAGCACCTCCGCTAGTTGATATCAGACCGAAACCAGTAACTCGATTGGTGTGTACCCATATACTTCCACCACTGCCACCGCCACTGACTTCGCCAAGAACTGTCACTCCATCCTCTGCGTTGGCTGAAAGTTTTCCGTCGTTGTGGAAAGTATTTGTGACATTGAGCCAAATTCTGCCACCGCCTCTACCACCACCGTCGCCACCACCTGCTGATCCGAATTCTGTTGGTTCGTAAATATCGCCATAAGGTAAACCAACGTAAGTTTCACCTAAAGATATAATCGATACAAATTATGCATTATAGTTTTAACAAAATGTAACGTTTTTCAAATGGTAAAATTACAGAAAACAGACACATGAAACGCGTCTGTGCTGCTGAAAGCATCAGCACTGCATTTCGTTTTATAAAAACCACTAATCGGAAATGACATGACGGCAAACTATGTGCCAATATGACCGATAACGCTTAATCGATAAACCCGATTAGCTGCTTTCAAGGGAGACAATTTCGCCGATAAGCCGATAAATCTGAAGATATTTCTGGGGATGGACAGAAAGCTTTTCCAATGTTGCCATTTTATTCATCCTTCTGCAGGAACTGTCACATGAAAGAAATTACATAAACTCGTAAAAGGTTTAGATTTGAAACTCAGAACTGAATATACAGTATGATAACCTATTAAAGTGTAGTTTAATTACTTTTATTTACGATTATGAGAAGCGTTGTAAATCACGCATGCCAGCCCGTTTTATTTCAACAGTTATAGCCTACAGTTAAGGAAACAGTTAGAGCAGCATTAGCAAACAATTTCTTTGAAGGAGCATCACAAGAAATTCCTGTTTTTGAAATAAAGTTGTGTATTTTTCCAACACTGTTACACCTCAACGTGTTGCAATTTTGTAAACCAAAAAAATATAAAACATACGCTGTATGTGTACCGTACAAATGCTAGTGTATCAAATGTATAATTAAATACAACCGCACCGGGTGTGAAGCTGACAAAATCCATATCCTTACAATTTCAGCAAAGAAGTGACAATAAAACAAACGTTACCTTCTCCGTGCCCGCCACTGCCTCCGTGACCTGCACCTGACCCTTTCGCCGACGGTAGACCTGGATTAATTTTTCCAAACAGTCCAAAATCGTCTGTATTTGTGTCTGTTGAACTGTATCCAAGACCATCTGCATTAAAACTGCCTGCTGCATCAATTGTAATGTTAGTGGACTCAAAATATAAATGTGTTCCACGGATGAGACCACCTCCGTCAATGTGGGTTGAAATTGTCTGCATGTGTATTCCTTTTTCGTCCACTGGGTTAGTAATCATGTGAATGTATCCTCCCGTTTTTACATGAACGTAGTCAAACTCATAATTGCTTTCTTGCAAATCGTTCGTCTGGCCCTTTTGGTATAACCACAGGTTGCCATTATGGTGGAGAGTAAGGTTTTCGATGTACGCAAGGGTTCCATTCAGAAAAATATCAATATCTTGGACATATGTATCCGGTGCAAGACCTAGGAAACCTTCAGCATAAACATGAACATTAAAAGGGAGGTCAATCTTATCCCTTTGCAGATCCATAACTTGTGCGGGACCGATGTGAATGGCTCCACTGCGATCACCAATCATGTTTTCAAAGTAGATAGTAGCAGACGAGCCAACTGGATCTGTGAGAACAGCTAGATGCGCATTTCCATAGATCTGGAGCTCGTCAAATCTGTACTCATTTGTTGCTGTTAAAGGTGAATGCATTTTAAGTAACTATATGTAGTTTTATACAAGTTCATATATAGCCAAAAACTACAAACGACACTGACTGTACGATACGTGATTTTGTAAATGTAACGCGTTTGAAAACAGCAAACAGCCGTACTTTATTTCTTGAAATGTAGCATTGACGCCTTGAACATTGTATATTGTATACTGATAGATGTAAAACAAGTCATTGAAACTTCTTTCTAACGCAGTACCGATGTAACGTCGTTTCTGATTGGTAACGTCGTTTAAATTTGCGACTAAAATTATAGGAATAACTGTTTTGTAATTTTAATATTTGCGACTGTATATACGGTTTTTAATGTTCGCAAATGTTTTTAACGGCGACGGCGTTAGCCGGAGCTGTTAAAACTGTTTGCGACCATTAAAACCGTATATACGGTCGCAAATATCAAAGTCACTAAATAGTTATCCCTTTTCTAACGCACACTGTGTCTAAATTCGATAATTGAAACGCCGTTATCAAAATTACAAAACAGTTATTCCTAAATTTTTGTGAACCATCTTAAACTTAAAATATCAAACATTTATAAAAAAAAATGTATTTAAACAAATTGTTTCATTATGTTTTGTAAATGAGTTCTATCAAAAAGTCTGAGTTCAGACAAGTTAGCCGCACAAACTTAAATATTGGTGGAACAATTGTTTTCTATACGTTTCGAGAAATTATTGGAGTCGTACATTTAAAGCAAAGAAAAAACTCGTTTAGGACCGAACCTGAGGAAAACCTGCTGCTGATTCCATGATGCGGTAAGAACCAAGTGTGTCCTGTATCGGAGTATAGGTTAGTATAGTCAGGTATGCCACCATTCTCTCCCGACACACCTCGACCGTTGTTATTGACGAGTAAAGTTGAATGACTGTAACCTGTAACATAGGATCATTTTTTGACATACAATGAATATAGAAATAAAATCTATAGAACACATTTTAAAGTTGCCTCGTAACAGCGCGCCCGACTTTTCAAACATGCGACAGAAAAAGTGTCACAGCCAGGGCCAATAAACGCCACAAATTTACTACAGGTTTATAAAGAGGCGATGTAATTAACTCACGATAGCTTTTTTATCAAATAAAGTTATTTAAGAATTACAACCGAAATAATCAAATACAACAAGTCCCCTTTTTAATGAATATGTTTTTATTTTTCTGATACTTATTAATGATTAGTTTAGTCAGTTTTAAAATTAAAAACTTCCCGTCGTTTTACTTCGTAATATATTTAACAATCATATAGATTCTAATGATCAAAAGAAGTACATGTATTTACTCTTTTACCTACAGAAATAATAAGTTTACTTTTACAACTCCATTAAACAATAGATAACCTTATGCAATCAATGATTTATGACCCTGGTCGTTTATTTCCGAACGCTTAGGGACACCAACGAACCGTGGTTTCCGGGGGTATATCCGTAACCTCTTCATCCCCAATCACTGCTGACTTTTTTAGAATTTAGTATTTAGAATGATTGTTTTATTCTTAATTGTTTGCGATTCTAAAGTAGTTTTTTTTGTACAAATTGAAGATGATAATTTATAACTGCAAATATTTTACAAAAACGTGTCTGACTGAATTAAAACGCATATCCAATAACGATTTAAAAGTTAACTTTGACATATAAGTAAAGTTTCGAGCTGTTACTGAGATGTGTGCAAACTATATGTGCTAACTTACATGCACAACTTTAATAATATTGTCTAATTCAGAGAAGAGCGATCATTTGCAAATAATGCAACGGGTTTATAAAGGTGTGCTGCAATATAATTCTAACGGTCCGTTCTGTTTTTGTGAGAAATCTTACTAATATGATTGTCACTAAAGACTTTAATTACGTAATCATTTGTTTGAACAGCTTTGGAACAAAACTAAAATTTATGTGTCCAGATATTCATAATACCATTATGGTAGAAAAACGCTGTCCCTGAAGCGCCGTCACATTCCGGCGTCGATGCATCTCCACCGTACACATCCCAGACCCCTGAGTAAGTGAAATTGCTGTCGAAATACATAGCTATACGACCGCCAGAACCGCCACACCCCTCGTAACTACCGGAGCTAGATCCGTCACCTCCAGTAACTTGGACTTTGCCATATCCCTGGTAAAAAAATTGCAACGTTTATAATAAACTGCCGTGCCGTATTCGTGCATATGCATACATAAAAAATTACAAAAAGTTTGTACTCTTACCTCGAATTTCGTAAAACGCGGTCCATTTAAATTCGAGATAACGGGAGTCAACCGTATCTAATATAAAGCGTGACTTGATTTTTAGATGTCCGGGTTATATGAAACATACCTTTACTTTTATCATATTTTATTGCATACATTATTTCACAGATACATACACCAAACATACAAAGCAGACTTAATAATAATATAC
>JAUMHA010426593.1:0-10102 GCA_032359765.1 Saxidomus gigantea | reverse complement strand
ACATTTTAATTGTTTCTTTTGTTAGAAAACTTGTCACGTTATCATAATACAATGCCCCTGATACAGTAATGACAATTATTTTCTTGAAATTGAAAATTTTCTTTTTTTATCGTAACTTGTCCATCTGGAGTGCAGTCGCTTTAACCATTTTTCTGCAAATTACAACAGACAGTGTCATGTGCAAGTTTAGTTCGGAAAGCATACAACTTTTGGTTATTGAATTTGCTGCGAACAAACAGCACTTCCTTAGAACTAGCCTTTTTTACCCACGAAAAACAAGGGGGAATGTTATTAGAGCAGGTGCAGCAATAAGGGAAAATATAGTTTGGTGTCTGTATGTTGACTGTAATCAGTACATTAAACTGTAACTCAAATTACTGCACAATTTTCTAGTTCAAAGCAAAATCAATAGAAAACTAATGGATGACAAGAAAAGCATCAGTGTAATTTAATTGTTCTAAAGGCTGAGATAGTTTGTTGAACAACTTCCAAGATGCATTCTTTCCGCAAAACAACATTGGTTCTGAAATTTCAAAAATCTATAAACAGCTTCAAAACATTTCACTGTTAAACAGGAAGAACTGTTTAAGTTTTGCACACATGCAATGCAGATTACCCTTAAATCAAGAAGACAGAAATAGCATGCATAAAAAGGTTTGCAGTGTAATGCAACATATCTAGCATCCTGTGCAATATGACAGCTATGTATTGAAATTATGGTGTGTGTGTGTGTCTGCTTTATTTCCTTTCTCCACCCTCTCACTTCCCTTCCTCTCTGCAACCTCAGCCTACCTAGTCATCGGCTATATGTTCTCCCGTAGTCTTTGCCAAACATCGCTGTATATTCTATTTCTTCTGTGATTTTCACTTTTCAACTGGTTTTCATCTGCATTTCAATTATTACTTTCTCGCTTTTCCTGTTGTACATACTGACACGCCAGTTTATGCCCTTACTAGGGTTCCTACTTCTGGACATGTCACAAGTTAGCAGAGAGTTAGAATTTCCATTTACCAGGGTTCCTACATGTACTTCCGAACATGTCACAAGTTAGCAGAGACATACTCCATGCTAACATGGACTAATGGAGAAACTTTGAAATTTGATGATACAGTTTTTGCCGAAGATGATGAGAAATAATCAGTGATAAATGAAAGATGAAATGGAGAGTTCAGCTTCTAACGGGGATCAAACCCACGTCCTTACGCTCTTGCATCAAGTGCACTAACCACAGAGCTTACATATTTTTGCCACTAAGTATGAATGATACTTTTAGAAAGTGACTACCACAATCATTTACTGACCATGTAAAAAATAAAATTGAAGTGAGTTTTGACCCCAAATTATGGTATGTAACATCATTTTAAGAGTTAACAATGAATGTTGTAATTTTATATCCGAGATAAGTAGTTAACTGAACCTTTTTCCTGTGCAGCTGGTGATACATTACTGTAAACTGTACCCTTTGCCACGATAGATCATAATATAAACTTACAATCCCTAGGGATTCTCCACACAACAAAATGCTACTGACATTTCAGTCCAATGCATTATTGCTGTGACCTCAAAGCATCAATGCCAGAGACAAACTGTGCTTCTGACTTTAATACATGCATCGCCTACTTCTGTTACAACACAAACACTACCCAGCTCCCTCATAATATAACCTGTATCTTACATATAAACAAATACATAAATACCTCTTGTCTGTTGTACCGAGTATAAAACAGAATGTGATGCAAAATATAGATTCCAATGCATTTTATCTTCAAAAATACCATACGCCTAAGATCCCAGTATGAATGTTAAATAAATTAGGCAAAAACACCAACAAATCTGTGAATGGGAAAATACCATTTAAAATACTAGTAATTCTAGAATGCCTAGAAAAGAACTTACGTGAACCAACTCTACAGAAAAGCCAATATTGTACTAGGCCATGTAAACAGGCCACTGAATGAGAATGATATGCAAAACTATCAATGTATACACCACACACAGCTTGGATTTTCCACTACTGCTATTTATAGAATACTATGCTTCGTTGATAAGACAAGAAGTCAATAATCAATGCAAGCTTTACTACCAAAAGCCTAGCCAGTTATTTCTATTTTGAGTAACAGGGATTTTTCACCATGACCTAAATACTTAGCACAAGACATATGTTTACTTCTGGGGCACATACTGGCATTATATTATACAGCTAGATTAAACCAACTACAGTCGCTGAAATTCAGATGGTCGGCTCAAAAAAGTTTAGCCCTTCCTAGGGTACAGAGTCCGGAAAATATTTAAATGTTATAACAGTTAACACTAAGTCTTCTAAAAATAAAATTGGGTTCTGTGTAGGTTGATACCATGAAGTTCTTTCTCATAAAACTTTCTATGTTGTGACACGTCTGACTCTGAAGCAGTTAGGATACTGTGTGACATTTTGCTTTTGGATGATCATGCATTCATTAGGTGTGTTCATTTTCTCATAGCTTTCCAGTTTTTAATAACAATAGTTTCATCTGTGTGTGAAACTGTCAATCTGCTTGAATGTACAAGGCTTCATGCAGTAGCCTTTTTCTTATACTTTGTTCCAAGCACTTGGGTACTAATTCATAATTATGTATGTAAATAACCGTTAATTTTTTTACTAACATGAAAAACTATTCCTATAATAGCATATTTTTTTTCATTTTAGCTAATATACTACTTTACATGAAACTTAATAGGTAAATTAACTGAAACAGTGACATTCACAACTGATCATTATAATGTTCCATAAAAACTAACTACACATTATGCACATTTGATGTCCACACTGATTTAACAAGAAATGAAAATGTTTAAATACATTCTGAATCTGTTCATTATTTAAAAAAAAAAAGTGCATAAAGAGTATACTAAAGCACAGGAAGTCTAGCAATCAAGTCGACCTAATTGATACCAACAGATGTTTATGCTAGACTGCCACATGGAAGTTGTCACTGTCTGACTACTTAAAACCAACTTTATAAGTGTAATGGTCTACACAAAGAAAGTTAAAAAAATTATGTCAAAGATTCACAATTCTGTAACTGTCAGTGACTAAACTTTAACATGCTGCCAACAGGAGTAGAATCTAACAACAAGCATTTAAACAATTCTGGGCTATTTGAAATTTAACTGTTGGGAAGGGGTGGGGGGTCGGAACGACAAGGGTGCAATCTTTTCAAGACCCACACTCCAGCAAACCTTTTGTTGTGTAATTTCCCAATTCAAGAGACACCCCTGGTTCTTATACATGCAAAGTGTATAGCACCCATGCATGGGACCTTGGTTTTAAAGTCTCGTCCGAATAACTGTTACTTATTTTAGTTTGTCATGTTGGTCAGCCCCAGGAATCGAACCCGCAACTCAGAATTACAAGTCTTGTGCTCTACCGATTGAGCTAACAGGACTGACTTGTAAATGGTTTCCAGTTTTTCCTTAGTATAAGTACTTAAATTTCTTATCATTATCAAGATTCCTGACTTGATGTTGCTAAACCAGTACTTCCCCAACCTCCATGACGTTTACCTATATATAATAATAAAAAAACATAAAATGTTTTCTTAGACAGGAAATGACATCGGACAGATCCTATTATATGGATGGTAGGTGGACAACAAGTTGGACAGACCCAGGTTTCATCCGGTTCCCTTAGTAAAGCAGTAATAGCATCTGTGCAGTCAGCTCACAAGAGTTTATGTTTACATTAAGTGTACCTTGCTAACTTTACAAAACGGTTTTTGAAAAGGGAGAATGAAATGACAATTTATCAAGCAACATATTAAAATGTAAAGAATGGGTACAGATTTTATTCCCAGAAACAAATTGGTTTTAATATTTAGTCCTTTCCAGTGAAGAGCACTGGCCCATTTTTTTCATGTAGTGCTGTTGGCATCTGTAGCACAAAAAACATACTATTTCTTTAAAAGTTGTACTGAAGCCCAACAAGATTTTTTTATGCCAACCTATTTTTTTCCAGCCAATTTTGGTACTGGCTAAAGCTAGTCCAACTATTTCGACTCCGAAGGCAGACCGATTTTACAGGCTGATATTTTGTAGCTGTTAACCTTCTACGGTTTGACAGTAAAAAGTATCAGATCTATAAAATGGGTCAAATCATTCAGCCAAATTAGGCTATACTAATGCCAGAGCAAGCCCTGAACCTGAAACAATGCAATATTTACACAGCATTATTGAACAAAAGCAACAAAGTATTACAAAATTTATGCAATACATTAAAAATGTTTCATAAAAATGTTCAAACTCCTTATGTAGGCCTATGTTACAGGATTAATCTTTTGCATGTCAAGGTCACAATTTTCAACATTAATGAATAATTGATGATTTTTTCTAATGTTCAGGGAATCAACAATCTTTGACATTAATTTCTGTGAAATATATCATACAAACCTTTTTCCAACCTCCAAGTCTTGTCACTTTTTGGTACAGTAAATAAAGGTCAACCTCTTTATTCCCACATCTGGGCAACAATTGAAAGCTTGTCCTGAAATAAACAGTTTATTTTTGTTGTTCAAACCATACAGATCAAACATGTAACTCTGCAGCGTTTACTAAAACATTAAAATGAAAGTAGACAAAGAAGGGGTATGGTGACAAAGCTGAACTTACCCTCGGTTATAATGAAAATTTTTGAGGCCATCTATGAACTCCCGTTTTTCCTGTTCATAACGGCGCAGGTCTTTGTTCAGATTTTTCGCCATTTCTGTCCATAAAACGGATCCTACTGCTGTTTTCTAGTACTAAACGCTGCTTCAGGTGATCCGTAAACCGGTGACAACAAACGCGATAGTCAAAACATCCCACCTTGTTGGTCACGCAGGGGAAATCCACGATAACTTGAAAGGAAAATTCTATCGCTCAGTCGACTGCCGCACAACCGAGCAGTACACACACACACAGCGATGGAGTACAAATCCAAACACAAGTAATCAATACACAATATAGGTCCTCGCGGTAAAACAAGGAATTATTTTCCTATACAGCTATCTGATAGTTCTGCACTATAGTTACATATTTGACCGTTCGCGAATAAAAATCGACGAAAATTTCTCAACAAAAAGCATAATGAACATGCCAAAAATCAATTATTCTTCAGAGGGATAGGGCGTATTGCTCATTATCCCGTCAAAATATTCAAGATGTCGGCGCTCATGCGCGGAACAAAGAAAAATACATTCAATAAACTTGCATTGCCAAAAAATGTTTTGTGTTTTCTTATATTTAATTATGCTTATAATACATTTGCTTTGACTCAGACGGTCCTCGTTCGTTTTCTAGTAAGCTGCAACACGATTTCAGTCAACTTGCGTGTGTGTAAATAATTTCTTTACAGGTAATGTAGTCTGTGACGTCATAGCGTGCTGCTGGTATACTGTACGGGAAAGAAAACGTGACGGTGTTAGGATTGTTTTACTGCGCTTTAACCCTTTGATAACTCGGTACACTGTGGAACAATAAATAGATTTAAGGAGTGCATTTCTTCAATATTTATATGTTTTTACTAGACCTAAATGTGTTGCGTTATCAAGATAATTCAAGGATGGATGTTATAATTTGATAATGACTAGATGAATACAGTAATCGGAAAAGATAACGCTCTCTAAGTGTGTTTTCTAATTGTTTTTTGAGAAAATAAGTTCTCAATTACGAGCAGATAACTAAACAATTTGTTTAAGATTGTAAAAGGAAATACTTAGATACATGCTCGCGACCTATTCTAATATTGCACAAGAAAATCTAGGGCCTATTTATATTAGCAGGCCTGAAAAAGATACAAACTGCGCGTAATACATACAGCCTAATACAAAATGTATACTGTAATCGTATAAATGTGTCGATACTACTGGGTTTTACCCTGCCTAAAAATAGAAAACAACTGACACAGAAACTCACTACTTGCTACGATTCCGTTTTCTCGATAAGCGCTATTGCCGAGTTTAAAGTAAACCGCAAAGTCCTGCGGTACAGCAGTACACTTTGTTAGTCAATATCCAATATATAACCAAATTATACTACAATATACAAAATAAATCTGATTTGGTAGTCCTCGTGCATTCTACATTTTCGTGCAAGATTTCAGCATCTTGGTTCTTCACTGCTCGACTATTCAACAAAGGGTAAGTGTAAAACTAAGACAACAACTACCCAATTAAAAGTTCCCATAAGAAATTAAGTGACTTCAATTAGAGATCGACGGAAACTTACAAACTAGAATGGAAAGAACACTCCGGATGTTTTCTGAACTGGAAACTAACCGCCACTTTGACACGTATATAGTACTATATACTTTAATAGTAGGCCTACTACTTTCTATTTTATTTCTACGACAACCAAATACGTTCATTGGGCAGTGTCAGCTTCTGCCATGCATGCCTGCGGCAACACACGAGAGGATTGGCTCTCACCGAGATTTATAATTATTTCCGTATAAGTCATATGTCCAAGGTGTTAATTTTTTATGACATACAGAACCAAGGTGTTATGGTTTTTAGCCCAATGTGGCAGCGGATGTGCTTGACACTATTAAACCTGGTCAATCTTTTCTATCATAGTTTACTAAATTTAGACATCTGAACGCGCTTACAGTACAATGCAACACAATATTCTTTATTTGCTTGTGTCATTAATTCAATAGATTGAATCAGAACCAACTGGGCTTGTAAACCGTTGCACTTTCATCACACTTTGCCAGCATAATCATTCAAATGACTCGGCTATCTCAGAGTTGTGTTTCTTAGTTATAGCTAATTAAGTACATGAACTGTTGTCTGTGGTAAGTGTAGGATCAACTGGAACATAGAGTAAGTTAGTTACTGCTCTTCAGCTGTACATAAACTGAGTATTAAATATTAGTATTTTAGTATTAATGAGTATTTTTAATATTTTACCAATTCATTCGGCCAATTTAAAGTTGTATTACCCTTCAAAATGACCATATTGGGTTATATGGTCAACACCGTGGATGCTTTACAATCTTGTAAGAAGTGAGTTTGACCAAAATTATTTCTCTTACTGACAGATGCAAATATACATAACCGAAAGGGTGGATTAACTGTATTATCCTCTATATTATGTATATACTTTCATCGAGTGAGCACATTATTTTAAATAGAACATTAATCAAAGATATTTTTTGACTGTTGGTTTTGGTGAAATATAATTTTTAAAATCGGAACATAGTCCACCGTTAAATTTCGACAAAATAAACATAAGGTTCAGAAAAACGTTAGACTACCTAATTTGCATAATTTGTTACTCACGGTTGCGTCCGCTGTTTTATCGGTTGATATTCGCTGTTATTTCGCCTCGGATAGAGGTTTGGCTAGGGCGTGAGCGGGGGAGCAGAACGTTATTGTTGTTGTAAAACACCCGTCCCAACCTGGGTCATTTTTACAGGCGGAAAAGGGAGCAGATTCTACAGTTACAGAGATTCCTTACGGTGGTCAAGCTTTTTGTTGATTATGAACTCGAAGCAGAAGTGACTACATGACATTTGTATGATCGAAATACATTCGAGCCAGGATATGAGGAAACTAATGTCATATGTAATGATAGGACCCTCAAAGCCAAGCTCTACGAGTTTTATCAACAACATTTCCTAAATGTGTAAATACTGCAGTAGATCTAAATCAACCGGTTGATGCCCGAGAACGCCACAAGTCGGAGTATCTTGAATTGACGTCAACGTAGCAGTTGCTCTTTTCTTGAATATTTCACACTCAAACGCGCAGTAAAAATTAAACATTTGTCAGAAAATTAAAGTTGCAATATTTGATCGTACTGTCTTAGACGACTGTTTACTCGGCAGTACGAGACCAACAACAACACCCGCCATCATTTTAGAAATGTTGAGATACTTCGGACAAAATGCCGTTTGCTCCTTGCATTTTCAACCCCAAATAGATGCGTGAAGATCGGTAGAAAAGCATGCACAACGTTTACGTCGAAATGACGATATAACTTCAATTTAAGTGTCTTTTTTGAGTTTAGTATAATACTCAATCGTTATTTTCATTAAAATTTAGAACATCTACTGTTAGAAACCTGTTCTTGACAAGACAAGAACATGGAAAATATGAATTTCGATGTATCTTATAAAGGTAGAGGTTGCTTTTTGTCGTGACGCTGCTGAACCATATACAGATCGTCTACTCTTGTGTATTGACCATCAGCCTTTTATGATATAGAGGATAATTGTTGGTTTCGGTGTAAGATCACGTTATAATTTCACCGAGTGAGCACCAAAAGTGATATTTTCACGAGTGGCGCAGCCACGAGTGAAAATAACTACTTTTGGTGTTCACGAGTGAAATTATCGTGATATAACACCGATACCAACAATTTTTCTGTTTATTTTATGTCTCAAGCTCTACTTTTGATGAGTTTATTTCAATTAAATGTCGAAAATCGCGGAAAACGTCATCGTCATATGGTTTCCGGCATTCATTACGCTCGGTATACTTTTGACGTTTATCCGGGTAACAGACTTTGATAATTTTCACTGCGTGGGCAGTGAGTTTTATTGATATATAATCCATCGTTAAATTTCGATAAACCACCGAGAAACATAAAATAAAACATTAATAATTTACGATTTCAGTGGCGAAAACAAGGTTTATTAAATAAATATAAATGCAGAAAAGGGGGAACAGAAATAACAGACAGAATAAAGAACAAGGCTTGCATTGACGTTGACCGAATTCGTCCTCGATTGATAGAAGATCGGCATACTGCAAAATAAATACGATTAAGGTTATTTTTTTTATGTTTTCCAGTGAATTATAGTTTTCTCAGTCAAATAAAAGTGATAATCCACAGTTTTGAAACAGTGGATTACCATTTTTATTTTTCACTGCTTTTGCAATCTTTAACCCTCGTGAACACCAAACGTTATTTTCACTCGTGGTTGCGCCACTCGTGAAAGTATCACTTTTGGTGCCCACTCGGTGAAATTATAACTTGATTTTACACCGAAACCAACAATTATCCTCTATTCGTATGGTTTCTCTAGGTTTACTTCGATCGAATTTAAATGTCTGTAAGGGCTGATTGTATAGTGAAAGAAGTTTTTTTTTTTGTTAAATCGGTCATTGCTGTTTTCAATTAATGCTTCATGAAGTGTATAGTGCATATAGTCGATTCTTCGTCTGTTCGTGCCACATATTCTTCTTTGAGCTATTTCTCCTTCATTTCACATTCGAGACACAATCTAAATACAGATATGAAGTACCAGCTAACACAAATCAATATCGGATTAATGGAGTTTTGGTAAGGCACAGCTTGATCTTAGCGATTGTTTAAACGGACTTTTAAATGTTTATCATTTTAAAAATCTGTTTTAATCAGTGATAATTCTCGAGAGTGAAATACGAGTCTGGTCGTAACACTGCACTTGGCAAACTTTCAGCAACTTTAATGAAACAGGCAAATCTGATAAAAAAATTGCTGAACTTTTCTTTTATTATGACACACTTTCTTTCTGTACTCACTTACTCGTCCAGGTTTCACAGACGTTTGAAACGTAGGAGAAAATGATGAGGCACAGACCTAGTTTCCGTGTTTTGACACACCTATTGTTATACCACTCGAACATAAAGTGTAATGCGGGCGGTATACTGGATCCAGCGTGCCTGTCCGTCCGTCTGTAAACGGAATATTGTGGACACTAAATCTTCAAATCTCCTGGTCAGAATTTAATGATACTTTACTAGTTGTGCATGGTCCATGTTTAGGGTCACTTGGTCAAAGGTCAAGGTCACAGGGGTTCGTAATAGTAAAATCTTATGGACGCTTAATCTCCAAAACATCTGGTCAGAATTTAATGATACTTCATATAAGCCTAGTTGTGCATAGTCAATGTTTCAGGTCACTAGGTCAAAGGATAAGGTTACAGGCAGACCTGGGGTAATCGTAATCAGTAATTGTAATCAGCTGTTATTATTACACATTTTTCAAGTAATCAGATGTAATGATTACTTTCCTAAAACTGATTACAATTACTGTAATGTAATCATTACTCATGAAAATTTGACCTGTAATCCTGATTACTTTCTGATTACATTATGA